>DWHM01000085.1:0-12003 GCA_018247595.1 Losaria neptunus creber | reverse complement strand
GTTGGACACAGGCCTCCCTCAATAAATGGGGAAATTCATCTACCACGCTAAAGATATCATACTTCTACAAAAGCTGTCTTTCTTCAAATACCTCGATTGTTTCAAGATGTTCTTCTTCAGCAGAAGCTATAAATCAGTAAGGAACCCATGCCTTTTAGACGTTACGACATGTAAATTATATTATATCTAATTACTAACATCATCATCATTAGACGATATACGTCCACTGCTGGATTTAGGTCTCTCCCAATAAATGGGGGATTTGAGCTATCTCACCACGCGGCCCTAATACGGATTGGTGGGGAGCCAGACCTCGTTTGTTGATTAGCAGGGTGTACCGCAAGCAGGTGAAGTTAGCTTGTGTCCCGTTAACTGTTGTATGAGCCACCTTCACCCCTTAACAGCATATTATCCTGTCCCATCCCAATTGAGCCAGAGTGGTTAGAGACCACTCAAATACGCCCACACTTGAGGGAGGCCTTTATCTAACAGTGGACGTCTGATATTGATCATCACATTTGATGCTCCAACAGCTGGTACTCAATGCCTTCTCTCATAAGAAGAAAATCAATGCTGTTCGTCAACCATGCTGGAATAGACCTTAATTCCATAATTTTTTGGGTGTTTAATTATATTTTAAGAAATTAGAGGTACTAAGATGTACTTATACGGAATTTATCTCTCTCCTTAAAAGTGAGTAAAGCAAGGATTAAATATATTATCGAATTAACCACTTTATTATAACTTACAGCGGAAACATCAGTTAAGAAGATTTTCGTACTGCATAGATAAAAAATAATCTTAATATGTTTGATAAATTGTCAATTTTTTTTATTAAAAAGATTTACTATCGTTTAAATTCCCAATGCTGCCTACGATCCCTTCTGATGAGGTACTGACCCTGGAGAAAGATCGATGTTTTATACCTGGACTTCGAACATCTCTCTAAGTACAAATGGTACGCTCTGGATACATAAAACCGGTTGCTAAGTCGATTCTCCATTTGCTTTTACGAGGTGACGTCGATGGGAGATTGGGAACGTTAATGGTTCATTTTTTTTAAAAACACGTAACAGAACACAGAGATCATGTGATCCTAATTGCTTATACACCATAGACGATACTAATAAAATTTCCTTTCAACTCTTCAAATATAATCGGTGCGGTGATTCAATGTAACTAAATTTGTTTAACTATTTACCACCTTCACGTTTCCAGGGCTTTACATTAACCATGATGAAGATATGACTGAGCTGATAGATGTCTTGATATCCTAAAAATTATCATAATTAGGCAGAATAAGTTCATTATATCTTTAAGTGTTCTAGTGGTATGCTCGGCGTTTGATTTGATTTTATTAGTAATGTGTAAATCATTTTGTATGATGATGTTTATTGATATGTGATATGGTGGATTGTGATCACAGAGCAGTCCTTACCTTGTGTAATTGTATTTGCAAACCGTTACTAGCTGTGGACAAACGAAGGCAATGCAGGTCACATGTCAAATGTTTACTCGCAGGACAAACAGCGGACAAGGGTACACTTATTTAGCGTTTGCAATACTGTGATGAATGTGACAAACGATCACATTTTACCTTTATTGTATTTCCATACAGCAAAGCATTTGTTGCTAGATATATAAAGGTATGTTCTCTCTCTATTTCACTTTCTTTTAGCTATATGTAGCATATGATTGCGGTGTCAGCTCTGCCTTATTTTTCTATTTTACATCGTGATCATTGTCACATATCTTCATATAACACCTTTTCTACTTTGTCTTAGTTTTAGTCTTCGGTCAGAGAAAATAAACTGAAGTGCCAAATTATCAACTTAGACTATACCATCACTGCCCACTTTTCTTAATCTAGTTGATAATTTCACAAGAATGTAACTTAAACTTCGATAAGATGTAATCATCATACGTGAGTAGTTGCTACTTCTGTCTCATCATCATCGATCAGCTATGGTACTTTACACAAATTTACACATTTGTTACAACCCGTAAATATATTATGTGCTACGTATAGGTTGACACATAACCCACATCCAATTCCCGCACTAATAATAACAGTGTATGTACTTCGACTCGGCCGCAGTTTATGGCTGGAGAGTAAACAGTCCGTGACCGGCTGCGCAGGAGCCGCTATTTCTGTTGGTGCCGCTGGTGGGATGGAGCCGGCGAGGTCGCGATTGTATCCAGAATATTACACGGTAGGGTGCGAAAATCCGCTTCGGCTCTTAGTGAACAGAATTACAACTAATAACAACCTATCCAGAACAAATTTACACGCAACTCTCCAATAAGATCATGATCAGTCCAACCGCACTGCTCCTTTTTTGCTATGTACAAGGTTGGGCAACGACGCCTCAATGGATTCCTGGATAAAATTAATCCATTTTTAGTAATAATGGCAGGACTATTTATATTTCCTCGCCATATTCTTATTGTCCATTAGATATAAAGCTCAAAAATATATTAAACTATATTAATTTAACTAAAAAATATACTTTGTCTATGAATAGAAGTTAAAAAGGTACCTATAATGTTTCATTGGACTTCAACAGTCAGTGTAATTTCACCCAAATGGTGTTAATCACCTGGGTTAACGTGTTAACACATTATCAAACATGTCACCAGTGTTTAAACTGTCATCAGGTGATAATCATTGCCGCGGGTAGTAATTTCTGATGGGTAGGTTCATCAAACTGAAAATTTTATGTATATAAATGTTTTTAAGAAGTATATACAACAATTATAATACGTAAATAAACCATTATACGTTTATTAAGAAGAAACAACATATATACACATTCAATATATAGTAGTAGATATAGAAACCAATGACGTAGTATAGTAGCTGGCTCAGAATGATATACACCTGTCGCCTTGAAATATGGTTAATTCTCGTTACCCCAGTAATTACAATAGCTTACAGCACCCTTCAAATCGTTACACGGTAATGTTTATACACTACTGTCTAACAGTAGAAATTGTTAGTGCGGTGGTATCCACCCAGTCTCCAACAACAGAGATCAACAACTAATATAATCATGAACAAATTCTTTTATTCAAACGCTTAAGTTTCTTGAATTTGTTGAAAGACTGCTGTACTATGATGTAAAGTTAGAATTACTGGCGGAATATGAATTTTAAAAGCGTCCCATATTTCAAAATGTCGGTATGGATCTGTAACGGGCCGATGTTTAAAATAGTGGCTGCGTACAGTATCCGTGATTCATTCGTTCCGACGCTCACTTAGCGATCGTAAAACGTCGATATCACTTACGCACACGAAACACATCAACCAAGAACAGTCAGGAGAAGCTTTGATGTGGCCTTAAATGTACTAGGTATAAACTCAATCTAACACTAACTCCTTGATGGTATCCCAACATTTCGTACAAGCTCTTTTTTGAGCATATTTTACTGGTGGTAGGTCTCATTTACCGGCGACCGTCTAAATAGGTACCGCCAACAGTTCCTATTTCTACCGCCAAATAGTAATGTGCAAATATTACTGTGTTCCGGTTTGAAGGGTGCTGTATGTTAGTGAAATTACTGGGGTAACGGGACTTAATATCTTATGTCTCAAGGCGAAAAGCGCAATGTGGTGCTGCTTATACCATCTTAACTAGCGCCAAGTTGTTATAGGTATGCGTATCATTTACCATCAGGTGAACGGATCGTTCATCTCATCGTCTCTGTCTCTGTCTGTCTAATAAAAAAAAAATCTGCTATCAATTTTTCCTAAAACAATCTACTTCTTCACTCAATTTACTAAAGACGGCAAATGTCCGAAAAATAAGGGCTCTTTGGTTTTTCCTCCAAACTAGGAGTTCATCAGGGGTTTAACTTTCAAATATCTTGTAAGCATCATCACTTATCTATATAAAAAAATCATTATAGCCAAGTTAACACTTAAAAATAAATATAGAAAGAACTATGTACCTTTATCAAGATCATTTACAGTCTCCAATTTCAAGGGTGTGCGGTTTTGCTTATATAGTATCCTTGTTTCCATTATAATTATAAACGAATCCACTAGTGTGTCTGTTCCTGACTTTGTTCACTTTGTTGTCCGATTTGTTTTCAGGTTCACACGTGGTGGAATTCCTATCACGGAATATTTCTTCAAACTCGGTTATCGTCCTATTGGAAAGCTAAGGCCATAAAAGCACTGCTGTTATACTATTATCAACATATAAGAACTAGAGTATTCTAAGCGAGTATGCTTCATCATCTTCGGCATCATTATCGTTTACACTTGCGAAATTGTAAGTCCATAGTAAATAAAAAAAACTTTGAACTCGGAAAAATTACTATTTTTCTTATTCATTGTTACTTCGACACGAAAAATCATCATTTGTCATTTCGTTAACCTAATGGTAAACGATACGTTTGCCCATAACAACTTAGCGTTGATTAAGATGGTATATGCAACACATTGTGGCCGTCGTCTTGAGACATAAGGTGTTCCGTTATGTCTTGTTACCTCAGTAATTTTTTTAGCTTCCAATGCCTTTCAAGCAGGAACTCGGTACTGATTGTCGACTATAATAAAAGGTTCGGTGGTACCTACCTAGACGGTCTCCGGTTACAGAGACCTACCAACAGTGAATACCTATATATATAATATATATACCCAGATAACCAGATTTATTACAGCTAGCCTAAGTAATCACTATAGCCTATTAAAGTCCGTAATAAATGATTATAAACGAGTTTCAAACTCTGGGAAAACCTTAACATGGTACTAAGAGCCTTATACTATATGGGATATATACATAGGATTTCTACAGTCAATAGTAAAAGATCTCAAATATTTCCTTAGATGAAATAGATTTACAAATTAATATCGGAGATTCTGATCTATTTATCTTTCGCGTAAACGTTATATATAAACAGTAAACAAACGTAAACGTTCTACCCACGTGAACTACGCCATTTTCGCTCAGTTAATTCGCTTCAAGCTCATGCAGGCTTATGTTTATCATTCATCAAATGCCTGTACATGAAATCCAGCTCGTGACGTCACCTAAATCTTCAATAAAACTATTAACGTCATATATAAACTTAACTTTTATGGTATTTAAATCTAATTGTAATTCATAGCTTTCTTGCGAGGGAGACGGGTTGGGATATCAGCGCCATTCTTCTTCTTGTCTTACCTCTTCGTGCATAAATATTCACAGACAATAACCACCATCTGAAGATTCCTATGTTTAACATTGGATATCACAAGGCTGTATCTACGATAGTGATCAATAACCATTATAGCAATATCTCCTCGTCAATTATAGCAATGACGTCAACATTTCCGAAAACTCCTTTAACAATCTATCTAAGCTTTTAAGTTGTGCTATTTCTACCAGCTACAACATAGATGTTAAACAAAAAAACGAAAATATAACAATACTTTTAGAAATACTTGCACATATTACCAAAGAACGACGAAAACCTCATCACAATAACTAGAATCTGAATCTATTTCATAGTCCCACTCTTAGGACTGAAAGGTTATTCAAATACGTACGATACCAGCTTCAAAGGACATTTTTCCCAACAAAAATGTTCATATATTTAAAAGGAGTTTCCATGTTCTTTCACCACTAGATTTTAACCTCCATTATTAAAGGATGAGAAGGATATTCCAGTTAGGCTGAATTTTAACCCTGACTTTATTAATTTAATAATTTGGGTACCCGGATCTTAGTTGGCGGATCAAAGTACATCGTTTATCGTAAACCATTATGGTAGAGGCAAGGTGTTCACCTGGTGGTAAGCTTAAGATGGTATACACAACACCACATTTCCTTGAGACATTAGGTGTTAGGTCTCGTTACCCCAGTAATTTCACTAGCACACCCCTTCAAACCGGAACACAGTAATGTTTGCATATTACTATTTAGCGATAGAAATAGGAGCTGCGGTGGTACTTACCTCATTGTTGCTAAACACCATGCTAAATTGGGACAAATGTTTAAAGTTATAGAGTTGTTGATAAAAAAAACAATTAAATAAATGCTTTAAATTAAAAAAAAATTAAGTAAGTAACAATTTAGGATTTTTGTGTATTTAAATATTTATAAATAAATACCCCATCTCTTGCCCGTGCGGCCCAAGAAGGTCCTCTCCTCCGGGTTCCAGATCGCGTATTGTATCTTCTGGAGCAGCGGCCGCTGGGGCGGGCGGCGGCAGTAGTTCACCAGGCCGTTGGGCTTGTCCGCGCCCATCCTGAACGGGGATGCTCGGTGCACTGACGCACTGCCCACACCCAGCCGCCGTCCGCGGACCCGGCAAGAACCGGTGCGAACCGTTCAATGCCTAATTAGATACAGCCTCCCAGAGACGCGGAGCTTCACGAGCTTGCTTCCATGAAATATTAAATGTGATTGTACTAAAGCCGGTACACCCAGATGCTATTTTTTCTATCTTTATATAAATAAATAGTGCAATTTTTTTTAATGTGCTTTCTTAATCTGTGGTTATTTGTTTATATTCTTAAACAGTATTTATACTCACTTTAACATCTTATTATTTGATTACTATCTATAAATGTTATATTTTTTACATGTAAAGGATTGTATTAAAAAGGATAGAAATTGTTAATAATTTATATGCAATGTGAATATTTGTTTATTTAAAACTTTTTTCGTTTCTCTTCCTTATTAATAATGAACATTTTTAACAAGAAAACCCCTGGAATAATCTACATGGAAACTCTATGATTGGAAGCCAGTATCCGCCCAAATCCAGCGACGACTGGCGCTGTCTCCCTCCCCCCCTTCCCATATGCCTCGCCCAGCACCAATTATCCCTCCATCCGCCCGACACCAGCTCGTCTGTGGGAAATGTAGCCTCCCTCGTTTGACACTGTACTTACAACGGAAGAGATATACTGGATTGAAACCTAACGCCTAATGTACCAATCCAATTATTGGTACGCGAGAGCAATGAGAAAACCAACGTAATACGAATTAATAATATATTTTTTTTATTCATAATCAGTAATTAGTGATAGGTCTCTTGCCGGAGACAGTCTAGGTAGGTACCACCGCAGCTCCTATTCCTACCGACAAATAGTAATGTACAAATATTACTGTGTTCCGGTTTGAAGGGTGCTGTATGCTAGTGAAATTACTACGGTAACGAGACTTAACAACTTAACGTCTCAAGATGGCGAGCGCAATGTGGTGCTGTGTATATCATCTTAACTAGCGTCATGTTGTTATGAGCAGGCGTATCACTTACCATCAGGTGAACGCCTTGCTCATCTCAACTAATCAAAAAAAAAAATTCTGTCATAATCTCCTGAAGTCTTTTGAAAGGTTTAGAAAATAATTTACAATACAACACAAAGAAATAAAAAAAAAGCTTGCGTTTTCAAGTTAACCACTATCAAAATCACAAAAGTAATAACAAAACAGCAGTAAAGCTTCTATTACACTGAATCATTATGTATTTAACAATATTTAAAAGCATTTTGTAGGGAAGCTGTAACTTTATTAAATAATTATAAAAATTATAGTAATGTTTTGAACCGGTAATGATAATTTAAGAGTAATACTATACTCTTCACAAAGTGATGAGCAAATGTAATCTGGCATTAAAACGCTACACCGCCTATAATTTCATGTTATGAAAAATACGTATAGAATAGATTTGTATAGGAAGCGAAACATTCAAAACGATAAAGGGCAGCCAATTATATCTGCCCCAGTTCCTCGCGAGCATGGTGTTACCAACTAAAATGTGAAAGTACATCGTTCCGCTAAATAATTGCAGGAAGCTTTGATACCCACACTGTGGGTGTTTACAAGTTCTCGTACCACGAATTCTGGTATTATTAGGATTGGTGTTGAATGATCTACAATTTCGTTTGATCTAACACTTCGTCAAGGAGTAGGCTTTATTTCATATACACTGTATAGTTCTTTCAAATGAATCAATTGAAGAAAAAAAATTTAAGATATTATGTACTAGTCAATCTAGACAGTATTAATCAAGAATTGCTTAATTTTTTTTTTATCTGTTTGAACTAGAAATTTAAAAAAGTCATATAGTTACAAAGCAACGAATCAGGCAGGACGTTCACCTGTACGTAAGCGATATGTCATGTCTTGACAATGATGGAAACAGAAAGATATCTAGTCACGCTATTCCAGTATCTTTACTAGCCACAGCCTCTACCATCAGCAAATTGCCATGTGGCCGGTGTCAGGTACGGTGTCATTTATAATGTCGATATCATTCTTGCTTGATTACTCCGCCATGGTTATAATGTAAGAATATTTTTCTTAAAGATTATTTGTAAAATTACTACCGCCTTTTCCTATGATTAACGAGAAGAAATATCCGCTCACGCATCGTCAGAAGACGGAAACGTTCAACAATGCTTCCTGGCCGTTAATGGCATCTTCGCAATGATGGTGAAACTTATGAACGGAAATATAATAGTATTATGTTTTTCTGAAATCTCATCAAGTGTTTCAAGACTATGGGAGACCGGATGTTCAGATTTAACGTAATTAAACCAACAACTACTATTTCTTACAGTCTTTTAACTGCTATTTCAATCAGTCTTCCGTTTTGTTGTCAACAGTTCGAATCAACTCACCGAGTTGCCGCGAGAAGTATGCCAGATGCCACTGCAGGTCCTTCTCGTGCCGGACAATTTGCTGGCGACCTTGCCGAAGGAGATAGGCAAGATGAATTTGCTTGCGGAGCTCGATGCTTCCAACAACAGATTGACGCAGGTCCCGATGACCCTCGGCGACTGCGGCGGCCTCAGGGCCCTCGACCTTAGCAACAATCAGCTAGGATTGCTACCTTTACGTAAGTATTATATTTTAAGCTGTTTTATTTGTTTTAACTGTTCTCTTGTCTTAAATATATGTAACAGGTGATTTCATATTATATCCTTATATTTTATAACATTATTTTGAATTGAAACATCATCTGATTGTATTCTTTTATAGTATTCACCATGTCATACAAATTGTGACTAAAGTATAGTGACTAAGCTCAAACTTCATAATATAATATACGTAAGGTGGACCAGTGTAATTAAAGAATGATACAGATGTCTCTCACGGATTACTACTCCTGTAGTCATTTACCACCAAGAAGTAGATAAAAAACCATCGTTTGTAGTATAAATCGACAAAGTAAGGCGAAATGTAAACTTATTCCACATTACTATGAACAGGTGCCAATGACGCACATCTGTTGATTAAAAAACGTTATTACTTACGTTGTTGCTAAGTCGATGATTAATTTACGTACTTAACTACCTATTTATAAAGGCTACTTGGTAGCATTTATATGAAGCGAAAGGTTATATCTTTATTATCGTATCTACACTTAAATTAAAGGGTAGAAGTAAAAGCCAACGTAACGCAATTTTCTATGTAGCCAAATTACGAATAGACTATACTACCATTAGTAATTTGGGTATATGGTAATGGATATTCTAATATAGGTCGATGAAAGTACACGTTTTAGGCAGTGAAATAGTATACGTAGTACTAAGTGAAATGATATTCGGGCGCGGCGAAGGTGTGGCGAAAGCTACCATGGAACAGCTTTAGACCAGTATAGCCTTCCCAATCAATATAAAGTATTTTTATACAATATTAAATATATTGGGTAACTCTATGTTAAGAAAGGGGTAACACCGGTTGAAATGATGATGATATTTCAACATAAATTTTCGTTATTAGTGATTATCAAATGTTATTTACAGAGATCACATACCTCCGTCTGGAGCACTTGGACGTGAGCTGCAACTGCATATCATCACTGCCGCTGGAGTTACGCAACATGACCACGCTAGTCACTCTCAACTTGGACAACAACCCACTTGTCTCCCCTCCCACCACAGTAAGTCTTAGCAGTAAAGAAAACCTGATTATCTACTTTTTTCATACATTTGTTAGAGAAGTTATATTTAAACTAAAAAAAAACACTTTTTAGAAATGACAACCTAAGCGCAATTTTCATTTACTAGTGGTAGGTTTCTGTTACCAGGGACTGTCTAGGCGGGTCCACCAAACAGCAATGTCCAAACATTACTGTTACTGATTTGAAAGGCATTGCAAGCTAGTAAAATTACTGGGGTAACGAGACTTAACCTACCTTCAGGTGAATGCCTTGCAAGTCTCGCGCACACGTAGAATAAAATAAAATAATTATTAATCTCGTTGCTATATTTTTTCTTTTAAATGTTTTTGAGGGCTCCACTCCAGTTTACCTGGAGACTTTAATTCTAAGAGTTAGGAAAGAAAAGTATTTAAGAGGCTGCGGTAATAGTATTTTATATGAAACAATTCATCATATTATTTATATTTGCAACACAACTCATCTATTTATATTAAATAAAAAACTTAAATCTCGGCTAGTTTTTGTTGAGTAGTTGTTTTATTTGTTAATTTTTTGTTAGAAATTCAAGTCAAATGAGGTCTTTGACTTTCTAAATAAATGGAATCATGTCTTTTAGCTTTTAAACAATAATATTGCAAATTTATCATCAATAATAATAGGGGCTACTGTGTTGGCTCAATAAGTCGTTTATGAAGCACTATATTAATACAGGATGCTGTTCAAATACTTCCTCGCTAATTATTGGTTTCCTGTTTACATTAAGAATTTCATTTTTAAATAACATATTGTGTTTACACATTTTTAGGTGTGCATGCGCGGGCGTGTGCACATATTTAAGTATCTGGAGAACATGTCAAATAAGGACACAGTACCGGCACATAGACGAATGGACGAGACTAGGAGATCCGCGAAACACACTTCCTATATCAGTAATACTCCAGCACAAGGCACAGTCCATCAGATCACGTCAGGCAACGCCACCATCGACTGCTTAAGGCACAAGCCGAGGCACGTCGTCGACAGTGGATACTGCACAGATGGTGTTGACAAGAGGTGGTCTAACGATGGTAGGTATTATTTTATACTTTATCGCGCGCACTATGGCAGAGTACCTTCCAATCAATTTAATTGCATCCTTAGTGCACTGGCTGTTTGCCTTGAGACACCTAGGTCTTTACTACAATTTCAGAGTCATATGTGAAGTTTAGTTGGTAGAAAAGCCACCTGGCTACCTATCACACTCGTGTCATAAATTTGTGACCGTAATAACATTGCTGTGTTCTTGGTGATATTCTAAGTCGCATTTCCTCATGACTGAGGGTCGTGATCATCGTGTGTAGTGAGACCACACGACGACGTTCTTGGCAGTTATAATGGATTTGCCATTGCCTTCTCCATTTCACATACTAATCCGACCACGGATGGCCATGACAGATATGTAGGTTTCCTCACGATGTTTCCCTTCACCGCCAGAGCACGTGATGTTAGTTGGTGTTGTTGTACTAACTGCACATAAATTGAAAAATTCATTGGTGCAGGCGAGATTCGAATCCGGTACTTTAGGAGTGGAAGGCCGGCGTTCAAACCACTAGGCTATCACGGCTCTCTTGATGATATATGTGTTTATTATTTATGTCTTATATGTACATCTATATATACCTATGAGTTCTGTATTTCTTATTATCTGTTACTTATGTTGTAGCAGGCGGCGAGGCAGGCGGAGGGGGCTCAGGGCGGTCGACCCCCAGCACTCCATCTACTTTGTCGCCGGGTGCCGCCTTATCCAGGGCACAGTCGCTCTCCAGTGAATCGCCTTTGGCTCCTTTGACGCCTCTACTCACTGGGTAAGTTGAACAAGTCTATGAAACAAAATTATAATTGTACATTTCTTAAACAGAAATTCTCAATTTTAATCTTGTAAAGGAATAATGTATATATATGCAACAAAATTCTACCGATTTCTGTTTATTGAAAGATTAAAATTTGTTTAACGTACAGAACTATATTAAAATTAAAGGATGTATCATAAAAAAAATAAAAACAATTCTTTTTACTGTTTGATACAATAATTAGGTAGTAATTGTAAAACGCTTGATATTATGTGGCCTTTATTAAGGG
>DWHM01000084.1:0-12040 GCA_018247595.1 Losaria neptunus creber | reverse complement strand
ATATCGTCTTATGAGGGATTCGCCTTCCAGCAGAGGGAAAAATAAGAGCGATGTTTATTATTATTTATATATAGCATATTTATGAACTCGTAAAAACATCTCTTCATAATTTCCGAAAAGAATAAAAAAATCAACTTATCGAATGGACTTTGTATTGTGACTCTGTGATACTGTAATTAGTTTATAATTATTTTTAATTTTCTATCTGTACCTTATTAAAAAAGAAATTAATGAACTTCAGGTAATCGACGCTCTAGAGCTGGCATTCAAAGAGCTTGATTCCGAGGATAGTGCAGGAGATATCGTCAAAATGGAGGATGAATTGAAATCAGAAGCTAGTAAGAGTCATGCTAAAGTTGCTGATAACGCTGTATTAGATTTCAACATCGATAACAAAGTATCGGTTACTCCGTTGTATGAGAACATTGACATATTCTATCAAAATACTGTAGATGAGGCGAACGCATTCCCTCTGGATCTGCCGTCTAATGTTCTAGAGCCTCCTAAAGAGAAACCTCCGCCTCCACCAACTGACGACGCCGCAGAAGATGAACTTCTTGGGAATGTAAGTTTATTTGATATATATAGAACTTCAAAGGTATATACATGTACGTTGCGAGGCACGTGTGGATTTGTTTATCCAAAACAATCTATAAGTCCGAAAGAATTTCTTATATTATTTACTGTAGTAAAACTGAAAGCATTACTTATTCTTCTATTTATATTAATACTATTTATTATGAATACTAAACTTATCATCTTATGTCTCAAGTCGAGATATACAATATTCTATATTTTAGGAAAATATTCCGACTAGCGTCTGGTTATTATAGCGGACATACCACTTCAATAACAACTCTTCTTCTTACATTTATTATGAAAATATGATAAAACAAATTTTGTAAACACTTAATGTTTATAAACTTCCCGTAGCCTAAATTTATAAGCAGTAGTTAAATGTGGATGTGCTAGTATATATAAATGCTTCAATGGCATTATTAGTATATTGCAGCCGTGCATTACGTGTTGTGCAATCATAAAGTATATCTTTACCAATAATAACGTCTTACATGTTTTCAAATGATTAGATAAGCTTTTATTACTACACTGCTTTAATGACAGATCTACATTAAATATGTATTAATAAAAAAATTAAATAAACTCATTTTTCTCATTCAGGGGAATTTCAAACACACTAGCTCCGCCCGACGCATTAAGAAGGAGATACGTAACAAGCGCACCTCGTTCCTCGGCATAGAGGGGCAAGTCGATGACAGTTATCTAGATGCAGACCTCACTCTGGCGCCGAGGCCCGATATCACTTCCTTCCTCCAAGAAGAAACCAAGATCGAAAAGCTGCTGTACAAAAAAACACTTTCCCATGAGATGGACGCAAAGTTAAGGGACAGCAGGGATTCCGGTGTAGACATTGATAGGGGACCATCGGCTGAAGCGTGGTATAAAGGGCAATCGTCCCCTGAGACCTCTAATCCACATAGCAGAGATAACAGTGAGGTATAGTAGGAATCATAAATCTTAAATCATGTTATTGCAAGAACCAAATGTATCGTAAATTCCCATTTGCTTACTTGTTACCGGAGTCCATCTAGGTAGCTCCTATTTCTACCGCCAAATAGTAATGTGCAACCATTACTCTGTTCCGGTTTGAAGGGTGCTGTATGCTAGTGTAATTACTGGGGTAACGAGACTTAATACCTTATGTCTCAAGGCGATGAGTGTAATATGGCGTTGTGTATACTATCTTAACCAGCGCCATGTTATGGGCAAGCGTATCACTTACCTTCAGGTGAACGCCTTGTCTCGTCGAATAAAAAAATAAAAATAAATTTCTAACGCTACTTTTGAATTTATTGATTCAAAAGTTGTATGTTCCCACTAATGTGATACAGGGCTTATACATAGAAGTTAGAGGTAACGCCATTTTTAATCAACCACGATGATAAAATGTGAGTTAGTAGACGCCATCTTCACGAACACTATTGTCCAAAAACTCAAGGACTGCAGGGATCGTAAGCTCGCCTTCTCTAAATGTACCCGTTTGAGCTATTGCAGCTTCACTGAATTAAATATTAATATTTCTACAAATTAATAATTTCCAGCCCTACACCCATGTAACAGTAACATCTGACGAGGAGGAATCTACGAAGAACACAACCGAACAGTTCACAGAAGATCTGCAAACAAAACTTACTTCTCTATCGTCGTCCGACAGCGACCAAACAAAAATCGATAGTTTGGATAAAAAAATACAACAGCAGCAGGTAACTAACTGAACTAATCATTACTTGAAGTGTTCTCTATCTAATTGTCATAAATTAACAATCTCACCTATTAACGCTGTACAACTAGGTAGTGCTGTACCATAAGGTGACTGTACCACATGTCCCCTTACTCATTATATTTATCAATAGATACTTATAATTCCCTATGAATATCTTGCATTCATTTCTTTTGAGAAATGTTCATATGTAATAAATATATTGAGATTTGTTGGAATATTTTTTTTTAAAGTTCGTACAGTAAGTGATTCGTGTATATTATTATATACTATATATATCTCTTTCTCTTATTTCATGGATGTTATTTAAATTAATTACATTAACAGTGTTTATATGTTATGGCTAAACATGCAAATATATTTTAATAATTTTTTCTGTATAATGTAAATATTTGGTATCGGGAAGTCCTCTATCATTACTATCGATGATTTTGTATGCAGCAATGATAGAATATAAACAATACTTACATATTAAACTCACTGCTATAGTAGAACATAGTTTAACTATAAAAAAATATGTCTAGATTTGTATTGCTTCTTACAAAATCCATTGAATAGGTTTTGGTAAAGTGACATGAAGCTATTTTTTTATAATGCCGCTGTTATAACATAGCACTGCTTTTTAACGCCTACACGTCTCTAAATATAGCGTCAGCTATACAATTAAATACTGTTAAATATATTAATTATTTTTAGAGTTTAATATTTAAGTAGTTCTGGCTAAAGCTTTTATTGTATCTATTGTACTTGCATAAATAAAAATATTGTTATCACACTATTTCATTGCCTTTTATTTATACCTCTTAGGTATTCTATTCGAATTTCAATGCATGGCTAACGTAGCTTCTCCCTAATGATCTTTATATATAAACCTCTAAAATTTAACGCAAGGCCTTTATATATCAGTTTTATAATGAACTTTTCACGTTAAAACTTATTTCAATGCACTTAAGTTTGTGTTTTTAAACAGCGTGTAACCTGTGTTAATAACCTATGCTCTGTAATCATCCGCCATTCCGTGTGTGTAAATAACATTAAACAAGATGGCCGCCGCGGCTTCACATTGCAGGCGGTTCGCACTAACGAAGATTGGCCTGACGGCCACTTTGACGATGCTCATACAAAGGTGACTGCAACGTTTTACACTAAACTTCAGACTGTAAGAGGCCATTCCGTACATTACCGTTATTAATAAGCACATAAGTCTAAAAGCAAACATCTGTAAAATGTGTCTATGTACGGACGGTCTCTTATCAAGGTGACATTTTTCGGTCTGTGTCTAACAAACAGAAAACTAACGCTAATAATTAAAACTTTGTTTATAATCACAACCGAAATATGTAACAGCTCATCAAACATTTAATTACCACGCCAGCTTTGTCGCACTCCAAACAGTTGCTAAACTAAAACTTTAACGGAAGATAGCAAACATTAAAATGTAACAAACTAATGTGAACCCCCCAATAGGAAGTGCTACGGTTTGAAAGGGAACTCTTGCAACTGGAGCAAGAAGAGTTGAGGAGGCAGAGGGAGAACCTCCTGCGAGATCAGAACAGGATAATACAAAAGTCCGTGCAGGACGTTTCCAGCGTTGAGCACGTTGCTGAAAAATCGCCGATCAATCTTGTGAAAAAGACCAACCAAAACTACAGGCATTCAATGCCAAACCTATTGATCAGTGAGAGCTATACACCGATGCCGCCCAAGGTGCCCGAGCGGCCGGTGTTCGATGAAAACATGAAAAGGAAACCTTTTGTATCTGAGGAGCACATTCAAAGTCACTTCGGAGTGGAGGAGAGCAGGAGAGTTCTGTACGAGGACAAAAGCAAGTACCCGGAGAGGAGGGTGGTGCCGAACGTGATGAGGCAGCCGCAGCCCGTCTTGCCGCCTAAGCCGAGGAGCCGAGAATCAATCGAGAGGGAGATAACTATGAGGTTCGTATATTAAAAGCCTTCACCTCTACTACTGCTGCTTACTAACAGTATTAATACATTTAAAAAAAATCCCATGTCTACTAATTTGACAAGTTTAATGTCTCGTTACTGATATCAGTATGAACAATTTTAATATCCTCGTATGTAAATACTTGATAAGGCTTTCCCAAGTTTGTACTCTTATCTTTATACTTGTCATTTACTGAGATAATAGGGAAAAATTGGAAATATCACAGATATGCGATCTATGTTTATCATCTTTTCTCTCTTAGAATTTTTATCGTAACTATAGAATTGTCTTACTACAATATAGGCATACTCACCGACATTCTTTAGGCACGCTTCTGCTTCGATTCCGTGGCCACGTATTTCTGGCAAGATTTTTTCATACCGCCAGCTACCATTATTACATCGTAAATAATCGACACCATAACAGCATCGCTCTCCGGATGCTCACCAGCTGTTCCGTATGCCAACGTACAAAAGCCAGCGTATTATGGGCTAGCGCTCTACACCACCCATAGCTTCGTTGCCGGTTAACACGAAACGATAACCTATTGAAGATAAAAAACACGATTGGGTATCCTTAACGCCATATTGCTATAGAAGGAGCTTATAACTTACTGTCAGATAAATATCTTGTTAGTATCATAAAATAACAATGTAATAAAAACTAAGATAAAAGTATAATAGATTTCAATATCATTGCAGGAGCAGCCGCGTACCATCCGCTGTTGAGTACGCGAATGTGGAGCGCAGTGCGGTACAGTTGCGCCACAAACAGGTACCCAACGCCAATGGACAGTACCATCCCATGACGCGGCACACGCTGCAGGTAACATCTCCCAATACTTACCACCACCTAATCACTGACTTTATTAACTACACTTTCATAATCTACATAAAACATATTCATTCTAGGCTCTAAGTGCGGCACCAACACCAAAGCTGATCTCCAACACCGACTGGATGCAGGCACGTAACAGGAAACCAGCTAATTACAATTATCACCAGCACTGGCTGATACAGGTAAAGCTTGGATTATATGTGAACTGTTTGTAAGATAACTTTATACCTTGTTACTAGTAACAAGACTTAGGAATTATATTAGCTCCTAATTTTTCTGATTTATTTTTAATTTTAAATTTACTGGTGATTTATATAAGTTTCATACTTGCATTTATTTTATAACATATGCACATTGTCGACCATATAACGCCCAGAGCTGGGACATAGACTTTTTTTTTATCACGGGGGAATCCATTTACGGACCATCCGCCGGTGCCCTGGGTGGGCCCGGCGGATTGTGTGGGACTCGGCCTGGGCGACCCCCACCCACTAAACCTACCGCGAAAGCCATCAGCCGTTATGAATGGGATGCCCTGGATCTGCCAGCGAGAGGGCAGGGGACATAGACCCTGCCTAAATATCTATTCTCTAATCGGTCTTTATCTATACTCGCGACCTTCCCAGATCATCAGTTCTATTCATCATACTGCAATCTCGAAACATAACCAATCAGCATTCACAAACATTAATTTATCGTATTACTACCTAATGAATGTCTATCTAAAATTGGACTACTTACATTTTCAGGAAGCGGAGCACAGGCGGATAGAGGAACACAAGAACAGGATACGCGCCAACCAGCGCCACTCCTACCACGACGTCCCGCACCAGCCCGCCTCAGCCCCCGCAGGCGTCTACAACCAGCACCACATGCTTCCCGTTACAAACAGGTAGAAAATCGCCGTTCACCGACAGCTTGTAACATCTACCTGTGTCGTAATAAGGAAACATTTTCAATTGTATTTCCTGTAACATAGATGGCGCTTTTGTATAGTTACATAACCTTAATGGATTATCAATTATTTCAAAGTATTTTATAAATAAAAAAAACTACTTTCACAACGGGAATACAGTATTATGAAAAAGTTTTTTTTTCATTCTGAAGGGAAGAGACGAAGGGGACGTTCACATGATGGTTAGTGATAAGTCTTCCATAACGATATGTCACTAAAATATTTACACTTTACCACATGCTCTGGTACTCTATTTGTAATTTTATTTCACTTGCAACTGTGCTTTTTAAACGAGGCACAGGTTCAATCGTATATATATTTTTAATGATAGAATAGACGCTGTGTTAACTACTTACCTAGATGGTCGCCGTCTTTGTGGTCGATAGTCAAACTATTTTAACACTTAGACCGCCGGTTCCCGTGAAGAGCGCTAAAGTCACCGCGGCATCGAGGATGTATCGGCAGATGATGAGCGTGAGACGTTTTTGGTGAATTATGTAGAACCGTAAACTTACTTTGGCTAGTTGTATTGAAACCTTTCAAGATTACGTTACAGTTATACACACTGCAGTATCAGCTTTTGATAACAAAGTTTAACTTTGCGAGCAAAAACGTCATTGTATTGTGTGTTTCTAGATGTCTTTGCTATTTACTCCATGTTATCTTAGGCCTTCCTTTGATGCTTATTTCCAATGGTTTGTTTCTGCTAAGACATCACGTTTTTAAATAAACTTTTTTTATTCTACAACTAGACGAGACGAGCAGGACATTCCTGATGGTAAATTATATACTTGCACTAATGTAGCGCTAGTTACTATGAAATTTTGTGTCATGACGATGAGGACAATGCGGTGCTCCTGATCTTGACACATAAGATGTCAATCCCTTGTATCAAATAAGTAAAATAAATCATTTGTATACTCCGCGTATTAATATGATGATATTAATGTATTCAGCCAACAACAGTTGCCACACGACTACAAACGGCCGGCGCGGGACGGCAGAGAGGAGAAGCTGCTCAGCGTTAGCGGCAAGAGGAAGTGCTCACACTGCGGCGAGGAGCTAGGTGCGTACGCTTGTATACACATATCCTCAATTGTAATAAATTACAGCAAATTTCCCAATTTTTTTTCTATCTTCTAACCGGAACACGGTAATACTTGTACACTGCTGAAACCTACCTAGATGGTCTTCGGCAACATGTTTTCCTCCTATTTTAATCTTCCTAGACCATCTGGATAGAGCCGTGATAGCCTAGTGGTTTGAACATCGGCCTTCCACTCCGGAGGTACCGGGTTCAAATCCGGCCTGCACCAATGAATTCTTCAATTTATGTGCAGTTAGTATAACACCAACTAATGTCACGATCTTAGACGGTAAAGGAAAATATCGTGAGGAAACCTACATATCTATGTCATGACCATCCGTGATTGGACTAGTATGTGAAATGGAGAAGGCAATGGCTAACCACTCCATTATAACTGCTAAGATAGTCGCAGTGTGTTTCACCACACATGATTATCACGACCCTCAGTCATGAGGAATACGACTTAGAAGACCATCTGGATAAAAGTGCATTAAAAATTGCTGCTTTGTGTAAACGTGTTGACCTTTATCCAGTGGTAGGATTGACAGTAGCTATGTCCGCAGGTCGAGGTGCCGCCATGATCATCGAATCGCTCTCGTTGTGCTACCACGTGTGGTGCTTCTCGTGCGCGGTGTGCGGCGCGCGGCTCGGCGACGGCAGCGGCGGCGCCGACGTGCGCGTGCGCGGCGCGCGCCTGCACTGCCACCACTGCTACTCCGCCGACGACGGCTCCAAGTACTCCTGCGTCTAGCCGCGACGCGCTAAATAACCTGAGCATCATGGGAACTGTGCTCCTAAGTTGTGTTGAGTCCGTTTTCGATTGCTAGCGACACGGATCCGACATCAGATCGTATTCGGGAAGCAATTTAAAGGTATTTTTAAACGACTCCTCATGCGCTTCTTCGGAGCTAATGAGTGTGATTAGCTGGTGTCGAACTGGAATTCAGTTGCTCCTTCTCTTGTAAGGGTGACGTGATAACAGAGACTGCTGTGTCTATTTACTAAAATAATATTATGTATATCCACCCATAGCTCATCAGAAATAGATTAAGAGATGTGCGGACTAAATTTCACAATTCAATAGTAACGGACTCCAATTGTATGATCATAAGGAAAATATTTTTCTATAAAAATCCCAGATTTTAGCTACTGATTACATTAATTAAACTTAAAATGTATCACTAATCAAAAGTGTGTTTATACAACCATCCGCTACTAACTGTAAATATAAGTATTGTATAGATATAAACATATAAATAATATATTATAACGTATAACCATTGAATTTTGTCTGTTCGTTACTGAACGTTATATTTTGTTACTAACTAGTTTCCTCTCACTACCACCACACACACTGTAACATTAACGGAAAGACTTAACTAAATATTTTAACTAACAAAGAATACTTTATTTTAGTAATAATTAAATGTGATTTTTTTTATACAATGGTAGGAATGGTATAGCGGCTTATACTTATATGCCTATAGTTGCGTAGTCAACTGTACTTTTCGTGTATATTCTTATTTACAGTCTGCAGGGTGCAGGTTCGAGTCTATAACATTCGATTGTATACTAACATGTTAATTTAAAAAAAAATCGATTGACCTTGGGTCGTTGGGAGGTTTACGTACCATTTATCGGCGAAAGGAACCAAAGCGTTCATGGTTTTAACGCTTGCCCACCCATCCGAACCGTATGCCGTCAAAACGTCTGTGCGACTCAGCCGGCTCTGAGTCCATCATTGCACGCTTTTGTCTTTACATCACGATCCCATATCTTTTCGACCTTAGTCCGACAAACCACACCTCTTCAGCTTAGTGGGAGATAACGGGAGGGAGGAATGGGGAGGGGACAGGGAAAGTCTATCAAAAAAAGTCAATCTATTTTTAATCATACTCTACCGCTACTAACGCATGTGTTTCTGTTCCATCGTGTATCGATACAAGTGATATCGATATTATTTTTAAAATATGAATGAGAAATCGCTTTTTACGATTGATATTTTGTGATTTATTCGCAGATTTCTCGCTTTTTCGATCACACACGCAAGATTTTGTGTTTAACTTCTCCATTATATAACAATATTGCGTAATAAATATTTTTTAAATAAATTTTTTCATCAGTTTAATTTGGTAACAATCGATACATCGTTCATGAACATCGATGTTCTCACATCGATATTTTTAATGAGCGAAATTTGCCCTCCTCTGTTGCGCGTTATGGAGGTGTGACCCCTACTTCCATGCACTTAGCTACACCTGTATTGTGCCATGCCTGTCCATCCCTCCTCCACTTCCTCCACAGCCCTTCCTCTTCTCTGACGCGCCGTAATACAACCTACAACATCTGTGGTACGTGCCCGGTCGTCGTCTGTGTTTTGTATAATTTTGTACATAATCCCTAATTTATATACGTAGCGTGTGTTACTTTAAGCTTTAATAGTTAGTACATTAGTTTAAACGGTACGATATTATCCAAATATTTTTCTTTTCGTTATTAATTTGTATAGTTTTTTTTTAACTTCTTCGCGGTATGCGCGTGCGCAGATGTCACTGTGAAATTATTAAGAAAGCTAAAACGATCCAATAATATTCATGTATAATGTAACGTTTCATATTATGTTATAGACCTATTGTTAAAATTATGTGAAAATAAATCTAATAAAAGAAAGTTTGTTAATAAATATTTCATATTAGTATGCATTAACTTGACCACTGAATCAATTTTATATAATCTTTGTACTTTTCATATTTTGTACTGAAATATCAGGTGTTATAATAGAGGCGATTGGCCACAGTGTATACTCACAAGCATACACAACATGTTTGTACAGAGACATAACACCTTACGTCAAGGCGACGAGCGCAATGTGGTGCTGTGTATACCATCATAACCAGCGTCATGTTGTTATGGGCAGGCGTATCACTTACCATCAGGTGAACGCCTTGCTCGTCGTGTCGCTTCGTAGAATAAAAAAAAAAGAAACACTAGTGCGTGTTTGTATGTACGCCAGATTGGTGGTCGCTTCGTACCCGATGCGCACGCGCACGCGCACGCCGCGCTCGTGCGCCGTCTGCACTAGTAACGCATCCCGGTTCCGTTCGTCCCCGCGGAGCGCTCGCACTCCGCATAACGTTTAACATTTGAACAACCTGTACATTGTTTATAATAAAATCTCTACGTTCTGTATATCAATAAATAAATATTACAATAATGTGGTTTCATTTTTATTACCTTATTCTGTATTGTAATTACAATGTTAGTGGCAGCACCGAACAGTAGTATATAAACAACTGTGTTCCAGTGTAGAGGGTGCCAGATGAAGTTAAATTACTGGAACGAGATAATATCTTGTGCCTCAAGGCGATGAGCACAATCTGGTGCAGTAAATAACATCCTTACTATCGATACATTATTATTCATGACCGTAACACCATCAACTGAGCGTCCCTCTCGTTTCAGTGCTTTGTGAAATCAAAAATAAAAAGTGAATTATTGTTTATTTATATAATATTTCTGCTGTGGAGACATTTCTACTATTCAGCAGTTGCATACAAAATTAAAGAGCGCTGTACTTGGAGATATTACTGCGGTAACAAATAATTCGAAAAAACCCTGCTAGTAACTACTCCATCACATATTGAACCAGAGATATCTATGCTCTTAAATGCTAGTGTTAGTCATGACGTCACTTATACAACTAATGATTCACCAAAGAAATTTACCAATATTATTTCTTGAATACCACAGATCAATTTTTTTTTAACTAAGAACCGCTGGACGTGCATACATATACCCATCTTTGATTCTCCGAACAGTCCTGTTAGGATATTGGGTTGTAAAGAAAATGCATTGAACATTAAGCATAACTCCGCCAGCAATTTGTTTACAAGATGCATTACGTCTGATATATGAAGCCAGATATCCTGACCGTGATCAGGCGGAGCGGCCGCAATTGCTCGCTTCCGACCGTTTACTCCGATCGTCTGGTTTACTGGCAGCATCGGATATAAAGTCCTTGAACGCTTGAACTTGAACCATTTAACACAAACGATCTAAGGAACACTAAGACAATACTAGCTATGAGTTTTTATATATAAAAATCGATTAACTTCAAGCAGTGGACCTTCCGTCTGATGCTATGCGGTTGCATAAAACTATGATGCTTTAATGCACAAAAACCCAGCAATAGTAGGTTCGTCTCTAATAATTTGGCATCCTGACTTTTGCTCTTGTCATTAAACCGTTACGCTATTTGCGCTCTATATAAAAACAGCTAGGAACTGCCTAAATGTAATTCGAAACAGATTGTCCATGCCGGTAGTCATGGTGGACCGTGTACCATTGTGCGGCCGCTCCCACGGCCTCGCCACATATCAATCGACAATCGATCGGCTGCGCTCGATCACGGATATTGCATATCCATTATGCTTCCCACTGTTCCCATGTTACGTATTAGTCACCCACTGATACCCACCTGTACGTCATTGTAATACAGAAGTAACTAGTTATGTACATTTCAGCATTAATACCGCAGTAAGTAATTCAGAGTCGTACGCTATATCTCAAACGTTTCTGGAAAAGTAGCAAGGTTTTAATAATAAATAACAAGTTCTGTAATATTGATACTCAGCAATATCGTTTGTTGTAATATGTTTCAGGCCTTCCACAAGCACCCGGAACATGTATTATAAGCAAAAGTACACAGATCTCTAGCCTGTTTAGCTTCATTGTCTTATTATTGGCGCAGTCTGTGTTACATCATATTTAATTTTGTAAAATCGTTTTTTATTACCAGATCTTTTCTCTAAAATCTCTGTTAGCTATAAACCATCTGCGTCCCGAACAAAATTTCTAAAGTTCGGCAGAAATTATAAGAGCACTATTAGTTCTAATCTAATCTTGGATATATAAAAAA
>DWHM01000083.1:0-12068 GCA_018247595.1 Losaria neptunus creber | reverse complement strand
AAGTATCATTAATTAACAACTATATAGTTTAAGAAACAATAATATCAATCATAAGACATATTCATAATGGAAGTTATGCAAGTTATAAATTTTTTTTTTAAAGTTTGACTGTCAAGACCCCTTAAGTCTTATAATTTCATAGTAATGATGGGCTCTGGTGCCTTTTACTACTTATCAAACATCCCATATATCTCTAAACTTAGTTTAATAAAAATGTAAGATTATCTGAAAGTAAATGATTTGCTTCATTTTTGTTGTTGTTAATAAGTACAGTTTTGTCAAATTGGTATAGCATGTAGCATTCATCATACATATGACTAGTTATTTTCCTAGATTCTCCTTTCAAATTGCACACTGTCACTGTCTTTTGCTTGTAGACACTGTGGTGATCACTTAGTTGACTGTGGTGATCACTGTGATGGGTGCCTTATATATATCTTACTTCTATTAATACTTGCAGCAAAAAAAAGATGAAAACTCTATAAGAGTACACAGTTACCACAAATGCAAAGTGAATTCGGTAAAATGGTTGCATAAACCTGATGGTAGCTGCACCGAATTTGTGTCATGCTCGGCTGATAAAACTGCCGCCATCTGGACCTTGGAAAATGGCAGTTGGAAAGTAACTAGTTCATTGCAAGGTCACACTAAAGGTGTGACTTGTGTCCATGGTACTTACACGAACGGAGACAACTTGGTGGTATATACCGGGTCTATAGATTCCACTGTTAAGGTATGGGAGAGACTTGATGGTGAGTATAAATACTCGTAATTTTTATAAAGGGTGGCATATCGCAGATATATTGGCCATAAATATAGGTTTTAGGGTAGTTAGTAAAATTACTAATGAATAATTAGATTATGTCCCATTTAATTGTTAAAGTCAATTTAAAATCTTGCATATCTCATTGCATTGTTAAAAATGTTATTTTCCAGGAGATGCATCCCTAAAGCACACAATAAACCTAAATCCAGGACTGTGTTTGACTTTACACTCCCACAAGATGCCGACTGTTAACCAACCAATGTTATTCTGTGCTCTCGATGACCATAAAGTTCATATGTACTTTGGAGATGATTATCAAAAAGTACACACATTGGTAGGTCATGAGGATTGGGTACGTGGATTAGATGTGCTAGATATTGGTAAGTTTTAGATAGTATTGTTTATTGAATCCTATTCTCAATGGCACAGTAACATGACCTAAAATATAAAAAAGTCTTCAACAATGACCAAATATAATACTATCATAAAAGTTTAAAAGTGCTGTTATTTACTGGTAATAGGTCTTTATTGCCGAAGACTGTCTAGGTTGTAACGACTGTAGCTGCTGCTGCAGCCGATAAACTGCACTGTTTTCCAATTTGAAGGGTGCCGTATGCTAGTGAAATTACTGGGATAACGAGACTTAACATCTTATGTCTTAAGGCGACGAGCTCAATGTGGTGCTGTATATACCATCTCAATTACCACCACGTTAGTGTGGGCAAGAGTATCACTTACCATCAGGTGAACATCCTGCTTGCTTCAACAAATAAAAAAAATACTCTCAAAATTAAGTATGTTATTAATATAAATTAGAAAAATAAATGTGATTACAATATTGCTAATTACGGGATTCCCATCACAACGGATGATCTACAAGGTTTTTTCATTCTATTTCTTTTATAAGTAAAGAGTAAGAATTCCAAGGGAATGCATCTCGCTTTAACAAATTATAAAATATTCTATAAGAAAGGCAGGTGGTGCTACTCGGGATCCCTAATTATAATATTACAATATTTTTACTATTCTTATGTCTTTCCTTACTTCTATTGGACTGCTAGTCTGTACCATTATATTTTAATGTATTTATAAATTTACCTCCTTATTAAAAAAAAATAATTAAAGATATTTAACATTAATTTTTACAGATGAAAGCTCAGTGTTGGTAGCTACCGCATCACAAGACACATATATCCGTTTGTGGCGGATTCAACTGAATGTAGAAATAGAATACTTCTCAGGGATACAAGTTGAGCAGAAACTATTCCATGCTTATGGCAAGGATTGGTCGGTAAAGCTGGATGCAGTTCTTGCTGGTCATGAAGGTTGGGTTTATGGAGTACAGTGGCATCCATTGCAGTATCATGAAGGTAATATTATATTTTCCGACTTCATTATCACAGAAATTGGCTGATGATCATTATAATAAGATTTTGAAATAGCATTATTGCATTTCTCTGCCTCTCCTCATACGCCAAATTTTCTGAAGCAGGAGTTTCTTTAATATTCTGTAATTATATTAAAATATTATCCTTTTAAAATTGACAATAAAATTTCAATTTCAGGTTCTAACAATAAAGAACCAGTGTTTCGGCTTCTGTCATCGTCCATAGACAAGACTCTCATCATTTGGGAACCAGAGACTTCGGAGTTAGGCCAGGGAGCTTGGATTGAGAAAGTACGAGTGGGCGAAGTGGGAGGCAACGGTTTGGGTTTCTACGGCAGCCGTTTTGGACCGAAAGGGAAATCGTTCCTTGGACATGGTTACAATGGCTCTTTTCATATTTGGTCATTGAATGAGGTAAGGACATCAAATGGTGGCGATAGATTCCTTAGTATCTTACAACAATCTATTTATTTTAGATTGTATTATAACCATTCATTTGAGTAAAGTTTGTGGTCAATTAGGTATTAATTCTAATCAACTTGTCCAGCAGAATGAGAGTGTGGAGGGCACATGTCCCCAAAAGCTGTTGTTGTTGGAATGTGTCTGTTTCATCACGATATTTTCCATTACCGAAAGCTTCAGCTCAGTGAAATCACACTCTCTTAGAGACCTATAGCTCGTGCTATCATCTTCAAACTGAGCTATCGTGTTAAAACGTTTTATTGGGCAAAAAATCTAGTTTAATTATGACATCTGTACTGGACAGTGCTGTTTTTGATGTTTATTACTAGTGTGTACAATACTTTTTTGCAAGAAAAAATTCACGATGCATCAACAATTATATTTTATTTGTATGTAGGAAACAAAGCAGTGGGAACCGGCTGTTGTTGGTGGAGGTCACTTCGGGCCCGTGGAAGACGCCCGCTGGGAGCCGGAGCTCGGCCGATACCTGCTCACCGTAAGCGCGGACCAGACCACAAGGCTGCACGCACCCTGGCTCAGATCCGGCGGCAAGTCTCACTACAAATGATATTAGTATTCCTAGATTTTAGTTTATTTGATATAACACTAACACAATTCAATGAGTCTTTGTGTAAAAAGGATAAAGAAGCGATAAGATGAGTATGAGTAGCCGAAGACCGGGCTAAGTATCGTCCCTTGGGAGAGGCCTATGTCCAGCAGTGGACTGCAGCAGGTTGATGTTGATGAAGACGAGTATGATTATTGAAAAAAAAAAAAGGTATATTAGATTCACAATAAACTTTTCATCCAACAAAAGTGATCAGGTGGAACAGTGTTCTCTATTGACAACAACTAACAGTGGCTCCTGTTTATTATGTACATATTCCCTATTAGTGAACAGTACGGAATGGCATGAGATCGCGCGGCCACAGGTACACGGCTACGACATGGCTTCGGTTGCCCCCGTGTCTTCGACCACGTTCGTGTCAGCGGCGGAGGAGAAGGTGATCAGGGTCTTTCGGGCACCACACAATTTTCTTATGAACTTCGCCAACATCGTTGGGGAGAAGTTGGTACTAGAAGAAGAGGGAGGTAAGTAGCGTTCATCATCATCATTTCAATCTACTGTTGTCCTGTTTATCATCTGCGTCCTCAATCGATTTCCTGCACGATCTGTCCAATGCCAGCTGCATTTAACTAATCTCTGTGATCTTCACTAGGTCATAGGTACAGGTTACATGGCCAAAAAACTTTTTATAAGTTTGTTTTCAAATTAAGTTATTAAAAATCTCTAAAGTTGCTTTTAAGTTTACTATCAAGAAGTAATGTACAAAATGAACGTATTCCAAATAGATAAATCCTATAGTTAGTAAAATGTCTGAATATGACAAAGCAGGAAATCCGACAGACCACCTCCACTAATCTTGTTGGTGAACATTAGTAGGCCCGGAAGGAGCATCGGTGCCTTCATTGGGCCTGTCCAACAAAGCCGTGTTCAATGAGGAAGACGGGTGCAATGACACAGAAGAAAATGACGGATATTTCGTGCCTGTGGAACTAAACGGTAAGTTTTATACTACAAGGCGACGAGACGAGCAAGCCGTTCACCTGATGGTAAATGGTATGCATGCTCATAGCAATCCTTCGAGACATACGTTAAGCCTCGTTACCCCAATAATATCACAGCTACAGCATCCTTCAAACTGGAACACGGTAGCGTGTGCACTTTACTGTTTGTCGCCTGCAATACCTAGATGGTATCTGGTAATGAAGACTTTCCACCTGTAATAACTTAATACTTTTTATAATTGAGTGATAAGTTTGTTCTTAGTTGCTCAATAATTTACCCTGAAACTTCTTTCGTTCCTTAATAGAATTATAATTTACCTCATTAAAAAAAACTATGCCATATTTTGTATTAAAAATATTTAACGATCGGCAAAGAGAAAGAAAATTATCGGTACTGATGGACTAGTTTTAAAAATTTGTATAATCAAGTATTTAAATTGAAAATGAACAGTGCCGCCCACGGAGGAGACACTGATGCAGAACACACTGTGGCCCGAGGTGCAGAAGTTGTACGGGCACGGGTACGAGGTGTACGCGCTGGACGCGTCGCCGGACGGCGCGCTGCTGGCCTCCGCCTGCCGCGCCACGACCGCCAACCACGCGGCCGTGCTCATATGGTAATTTATGATATTCTCCCTGGTCGCAGATGTCTCTTGCCGGAGCCAGCGTTTCTGGATTTACCAAGCGATAGAATATTAAAACATTCGTTCCTGTACTTTGACTTTTATGTGAGCCTCCAATAAAAGTACTGAGGTAATGATGTTTACTGGTGGTAGGTCTCCGTTACTGGAGCCCGTCTAGCTAAGTACCATCACAGCTCCTATTTCAACCGCCAAATAGTAATGTGCAAACATTACCGTGGTTCGGTTTGAATGGTGCTGTATGCTAGTGAAATTACTGGGGTAACGAGACTTAACACCTTATGTTCAAGGCGACGAGCGCAATGGGGTGCTGTGTATACCATCTTAACTAGCACCACATTGTTATGAGCAAGCGTATCATTTACTATCAGTAGAAAGCCTTCATCGTTTCGTCACCTCGACGAATAAAAAAAATTTGTTCAATATGAAAATCAAAATGTTGAACTCAATACAGCACTGTGTAAAAGATATTATACCACTTACTATCGAGTGATCGTTCTGCTCATATTGTTATTACATCAAATAATAATTTCAGGGAAACAGCGAACTGGCAGCAAACACAGAAGTTGGTGCGTCACCAGCTGACGGTGACGCAGCTCGCCTTTTCGCCCGACAGCCGACGGTTGCTGGTGGTGTCGCGCGATCGGAACTGGACCTTGTACAAGAAAATTGAGGGCTCTGATTTGTTTGAGATCGTAGCATACACGGACAGAACAAACAACGTGCACACACGCGTGATTTGGTGTTGTGCGTGGGCATTCGACGGCGCCAGGTTCGCTACCGGTTCGCGGGACGGGAAGGTGAGCTGTTACTTGCACACAGATAATAAACATCTCGGCATTATTACCTATATAGAATTATTTCCAAGTTCTTCACCAAAATCCCATAATATATAATATGAAGGCCGAGTTAAAGACGTATTTGTTATTGTATAAATAACAAAATATTTTGCAGGTGTGCGTATGGGCGCAACACGACGGACCTCGGAACTTGAGTCTACAAGAGTATGGCCTCTTGGGCCAAGTGCTGGAGTTGTCTTCTTCGGTGACAGCCCTCTCGTTCGCCCCGTTCGTTATCAGCGATACGAGGATACTGGCCATAGGACTCGAGTCTGGAGTTATCAAGATATATAACTGTTGCCCTGACTACTGGAAATTGTTACACGAACTAGATAACAGGTGATGTTTTAAGAAATATACTTAAATATATCTACAAATTTATCATATACGTTTAAATAATTTTATATGTTCTTGTTTTTTGTTTTTGTTGTACTTGGTTTATAGAAAATCTCACAGAACTCTTATTTAATTTGTTCAGTGCGGCGCACCATTTGACAGTGAAACGCTTAGTTTTCAACCCGGTGCCTATTAGTGACGAAGAAAACGATACGAAGAGGGCGCTACTGGCGAGCTGCGGCGGCGACCACTTAGTGCGAATACACAATGTCACTTTATCTGCTCTTGAATAAATTGCTTAATGTAAACATTGTTTGATTTGGGGATTTTTAATATTTTTATTGGGTTTAGCGTTGAGAGCAGAACTTTCGCCTGACGTGATACGCCAGTACATAATAATAAATTTACGTTGAGATTTGATTTATTATCATCACCATTATCATTAATTCATAGATGTCCACCGCTGGACATAGGCCTTTAACGAGTATTATTGATTTATTACATTTTGATTAATATTGCGTCTTGTACTTATTACGATTGTGACAAAAGATGATAATGTTCAATGTTATCCAGAAGTCCCAGACGGAGTGCAATGTTAGTGTTGTATTTCATCGCCCTATATTTACAATTCGTAACAAAAGAATTGAAAAGTATAAAAAATTCGGAACAGCTTCGGGTTATGATAATTTTCTATTACTCTTAAAAATGTACACAAAAATTTGCATCAAAAATAAAACTATATACTTTATAAAACCTGCAAAAAAATATTTGTGCAAGCTGTGACATAATGGCGGGAATATTTGACAACGTTGGCTATGGTTAGATTTTATTGACATGATATGAAAAGCGGAAGATATAAATTAATTTAGAGTATAATAATAATATTGACTATAAGAATGCCTGACGTTATGATATCTGGTATACCAGTGAGTTTTCCCTTCGAACCTTATGAAGTGCAAAGAGCTTATATGGAAAAAGTGATCGAAAGTTTACAAAATAACACCAATGCGTTATTGGAATCCCCGACTGGAACAGGTAAAACATTGTGTTTACTCTGCGCGTCACTGGCGTGGTTATTAGTTAAGAAGGCACAGTTGCAAATGAATGCACAGATCGGCAATTTTACAGAGCACAGCGGGGGTGGTAACTTTAGTAATACATTGAGAGAAAATCTGAAGGCTGGTACTGGAAAAGCGAAAGACAACACGACTTGGGGTATGCCCAAAATTATCTACTCTTCGCGAACTCATTCACAACTAACGCAAGCAATGCAGGAATTAAAGAGGTCGAGCTATCGACACGTTAAGGCAGCGGTACTAGGTTCCAGAGATCAGATGTGTATTCATCCAGAAGTCTCTAAAGAAACTAACAACATGAATAAAGTACACATGTGTCAGTTAAGAGTTAAAGCTAGGTCTTGTTTCTTTTATAATAATGTTGAATCAAAGAAGGACGATAGGCAGATAAAAGGGGATGATATATTGGATATTGAAGATTTAGTTGGTGTGGGCAAGAAACTGAAATGTTGTCCATACTATTTATCAAAAGAGCTTAAACAAGATGCTGATATAATATTTATGCCTTACAATTATATATTGGATCCTAAATCAAGAAAAGCAAATGGTGTAGAACTGCTTAATAATATTGTGATATTGGATGAAGCACACAATGTTGAGAAAATGTGTGAGGAATCTGCTTCGCTGCAGATACGTACGACTGATGTGGCTCTCTGCATTGATGAAATAACACATGTAATGAAAACTTTTAGTGAAAATGCAGAAGAAATGGATGCAACTATAGACAGTACCCAGCCTAAAGATTTTACTTGCGATGATTTATGTATACTTAAGGAAATGATGCTGGCATTAGAGAAAGCTATAGATGAAATCCATGTAGGAAATGATGGTACTACTTACCCTGGTAGTTTTATATTTGAACTTTTAACCAAAGCTGAAATTAAGGACCACAACCAGATGTCAGTCATTACATTGATAGATAACCTTATTCAATATCTATCTACAGCTAGCGCATCTCCATTCCAGCGCAAAGGTGTTGGTTTGCAGAAAATTGTAGATCTACTAAATGTTGTATTTAGTGGCACTACACATTCTTATAAAGAGCGAGTGAAGTTATGTTATAAAGTACATATAAATATAGAGGATAAAAAGAATAAGAAGTCTGATAATTGGAGTACATTGAAATCATCCAACTCTAAATCTAGTGAAAGAGTACTAAGTTATTGGTGCTTCAGTCCAGGCTTTGGTATGAAACAGCTGATAGAGCAAAATGTTAGAAGCGTTATTCTCACCAGTGGGACACTTTCTCCATTAAAACCATTGATTTCCGAACTAGGAATCCCGATTGGAGTACAGCTGGAGAATCCCCACATAGTCAAATCTAATCAGATATGTGTTAAAATAATCGGTCATGGCCCTGACGCCACACCGTTGAATTCAAGTTATCAAAATAGAGACAATCCAAAGTACATATCTTCCTTAGGTAGAACAATCCTCAGTTTCTGTCGGGTAATTCCCGATGGGTTGTTGGTTTTCTTTCCATCTTATCCCATCATGTCTAAATGTCAAGAGATGTGGCAAAATGGAGGTATTTGGTCAAGCATCAATAACATAAAGCCAATCTTTGTTGAACCACAACGTAAGGACACGTTTAATACAATTATTAATGAGTACTATACCAAAATAAGTGATCCGAGTACAAAAGGTGCTTGCTTCATGGCCGTTTGTAGAGGCAAAGTTTCTGAAGGCTTAGATTTCGCAGATATGAACGGCAGAGCTGTCATTATTACTGGCCTCCCCTTCCCTCCTTTAAAAGACCCAAGGATTGTACTAAAGAAGAAATATTTAGAAGAGTTGCGAGTGAAGGACAGGGAATATTTATCTGGTGATGAATGGTATGCGTTAGAAGCTACAAGAGCAGTGAATCAGGCCATTGGTAGAGTTATAAGGCATAAAAATGACTACGGAGCAATACTACTGTGCGACGGCAGGTTTAACAATCCAAAATTGAAAAACCAGTTATCGGCATGGCTCCGGGATTATATAAAGTTATCGAACAAATTTGGTGAGACAGTAAGTGAAATCTGTAGATTTTTTAGAAATGCCGAAAACACTTTGCCTGCACCGAGTTTGAAACCTCTACTTCCTCATGAATCCAATGTTAATTATAAAGATAATACCAGTACAACTACAATTAGTGGAGCTTCATTTCCATCTGCGCACACCAGAACCATCAGTAAAGTTCCCCAAGGCAAAAACGTTGAAAAGCAATCTGTGAGCCAATATCCAAACTCCAATGAGGTTTACGCAGACTTCTCCATGGATTTCTACAAGAACGCCCAAAAATCAAAGTATCTAAACGAATTTCAGCCGAAGGAAACTAAAGAGCTTTTCAGTGCATTAGACTGTAGCAATGGATCAGCTCAAACTACACCTCAATCACTTGTGACAATACACAAGAGAACCGCTGAAGAAGTCACCATTAATCCTGTAATGAAAAAGAAGAAGCTTAAAATTAAAGCCTTCGGTTTTGAGGAGAACCTCGCCAAGAGTGATAACAGCAATACTACCAAAGAGAGAGTTGCACCGGATTCCCTGATCGACTTTGTGAAAGAGATAAAAGTTCTCTTGGATGCTGAGCAGTACAGGAAATTTCAGACATCCATATCAGCGTACAAGAAGGAAGCCGATTACAATTTATTTTTAAGCAATTTAACGGATTTGCTTCAAAATAAAAAGTTATTTTATTTATTTCGAGGTATGAAGAGGTTCCTGAAAGAGGAGCACAAAAATGAATTTCAAGAGTACTGTGATAATGTTGTATTGGCTGACTAATATATTTTTAATTTATGATATATATAAATTATGTGAAACATTAATATAATCCTAATTTAAACAATGGTTTTTTTTTTTTAATTCTCTTTTTTTTGTTGAGACGTTCTGAACATGTCAGCCTTGTGGGTACTTTCAAAATTCTCTACTCAATCGAGCAATTTTTTTTTTATTTGTGAGCTGATGAGATGAGCAAGGCTTTCACTTGATGGTAAGTGTTAAGGTTGCCCATAACATGGCACTGGTTAGGATGGTATACACAGAACCATAATGCGCTAGTCGCCTTGAGTAATGCTCTCTCGTTACTTTAGTAATTTCACTAGCACCTGTTAAACCGGATTAGTAATGTTTACATGTTACTATTCGGCAACAACAATAAGAGATGTGATCGTATCCAGACAGTCTCCGATAATAGACATCTACCACCAGTAAGTCTGTCATCATCATCCGTTAGATGTCCTCTGCTCAACATAGATCTCCCCCAATAATGGGGAGTTTTAGGCGGTCTCACACCATGCTAACCCAGTGCATGTTGGTGGGTAGGACAGCTCTAAAGTGTATATGACTTCTTCATCAGGCAATAGATATCCACTGTTGGACAGGCATACCCCACTAATGGGACTAAGAAATTGAGCTGTCTCTGTTCACTGGCCTAATGCGGGTTGATGGAAAGCAAGAGCCTCGTTTGTTGATTAGGAGGAGGGTGTACTGTAAGCAGGTGAGGTTAGTTTGGGTCCTGTGACTTTCCAAGGAGGACAACAGCTGTACATAGTCTCCAACCGTTGTGGAGTATGTGTGGGTGGTGGGGACTGCATGTTTCAGTCCCTGGGATGAGCTTTGCCAGCATAGTGTTAGAGAGGCCGCAGTTGTGTTCAGCATGGATATCCCATGTCCTCTCCTAACGCTCTGGACGACCACCATGGGGGTTTTAGTGGGTAAAAATCTCCACATCACCTAAACCTCCTCCCAGAAGGTATCTTTTCAAAGATTTCCCGAGCGAACCAAAAAAAAGTCCTGTGACTTGTTGTTTAGGATCCCTTACACCACTATATCCAAAGGTCTAGGTCAATCTAAAATTAAATAACTTTTTTTTTAAATGTGAAATGTTTAAGAAATATTGGCTTTAAGCATTGAAATTACCCGCTAGTAAATAAAACAATTATTGGTTTCTTCTATTATACAACATATTTTAATTCTCATAATACTTAGTATTCATTTTTAGTACTTTCATTAATTCTGTTTGTAATATCAACAGAGTTTATCCTTAACATAGTCTGCTGGGCTCTTTGAAAATTGATCCTCATGAACTGCTTCCTCCGTTTCTTCTTGAAGTGGGTGCGCGTGTGCGACAGACCCTTCGATATTACCGTCGCCGTCACGTTAACGAGGCCGGGCTGTACCAGCGGTCGGCCGATGAGCGAGAAATCTTTAGTGGCGGCTAAAAGCACTTTTTCAAATTTAATTTGATCGCCTATGTTCGGCGGCCAGTAGCCTTCGACCACCACCAGGTCGCCGTCGCTCACCCGCCACTGTTTGCCCAGTAAATGTATTATAGCGAAGTTCCGCGACGCTTTCGTTTCGATCAACCTGTTACAGGTTGCGATCACGTCTTTTTGTGTGTCAGCTACAGTTTGTTTCTGAGATGGTGCTACGTTGTTAATAAATCTAGTTAATATTCCCCCTGAAATAGATATAATACTAGTTATTTTTAAGCCACAGCTACTAAATGACTATAGGTTAGCTGTTCGTACCATAACCATTATTGAAAATGTTAGTTAACCTCTGTAACCCTGTCCTTAATATAGACATGTTTTTATTTCAGAAAATTGTATACTGTCGTACGATGTTGAACTTAGAAAAGTAATTAATCAAAACATTACAAAGTTCTGTTTATTTCTACAAACATAACCTCAAATTCACAAAGAACTGTCATATATGACAGTTGGTGTTACCACTGTAACGACACATTTTATTAGATGTGTAACCTCCTTGTAAAAAAGAACAGGAATGAAAATGATTTATACTAGAAAAGAATATAAATAGTAATCAAATAGACGGGTAAATATTGCTGTGATAGGAATACTCACTTCAATACATTTATAATAACAATGAATTACTTTTTTTACGCTTGTAATTGTATCCGCCTGACCAATAATAAAATGAAATAAATATAGAATCAAAACAGTTTGGTATTATTGTACATATCTAACAGTGTGGGAC
>DWHM01000082.1:0-12073 GCA_018247595.1 Losaria neptunus creber | reverse complement strand
GGTATACACAGCACCATTGGGCTCGTCGCTATAAAACGTATACTAAGTCTCGTTACCTCAGTAATTTCACTAGCACACAGTAATGTAACATTACTATTTGTCGGATGCAATAGGAGCTGCGGTGGTACCTACCTAGACGGTCACCAGCAGAGACCTACCACCAGTTAGTTTGCGCAGAACCCTAACCCTGACCTAAAGGTGAACACCTAAAGTTTTTTTTTTTAATATTATTCTACTAGGTCACGTTCACCTGATGGTAAGTGATACGATTGCCCATAACAACGTAGCGCTAATTAAGATGGTATAAACAGCACCACATTGCGCTCGTCGCCTTAATACTTAATGTTAAGTATCGTTACCCCAGTAATTTCACCAGCATACAGCACCCTTCAAACTACAACACAGTAATGTAACGTGAACTGCTTGCTCGTCTGGTCACGACTGTTGACTGCTGTGCGAAGATTAATGGCGGTAGTAATTAGTCCAAACTTTTTTTTTTTAATTCAGCTGAATACAACAAAGACGCCGCGCCGGGTCCGGCGGTAGCGGGCGGCTGGCGGCCTCTTTGATGGCCGTTATCTAATCAGTGCAGCGGCACCGGCACCAGCTCACTCGGTATTACGTAACGCTAGGGACTCTCCCGCCTCCGTCTGCGATGAGCATGGATCATATCATAATGAAAAGCCGACACTCCACTTACCACCGCAGCTATTGCAGTCGGCTGATGAGTGAAGACCTAAGTCGGCGGAAACTGTTAATCTACTGTAAGAAAGTTTTATTGGTGGCAGGTCTCTGTTGCCGGAGACCGTCTAGGTAACTACCGCCGCAGTTCCTGTTTCTACCGCCTAATAGTAATGTGCAAATATTACTGTCTTCCAGTTTGAAGGGTGCGGTATGCTAGTGTAATTACTGGGGTAACGAGACTTAACACCTTATGTCTCAAGGCGACGAGCGATGTGGTGCTGTGTATACCATCTTAACCAGCGTCATGTTATGGGTAAGCGTATCACTTACAATCAGGTGAACGCTTTAGTTGTCGCGACGAATAAAAAAAAAGTCCAACAGGAACACTGGTCGCCAACTTTGGAGGCAAGCACATTCCCCCAACTTTGCTGTAGTAAATACAATAAACATAGTAAGAGATGAAACAATTTAATACTGGACAGCAGTAAGGAACTTCAATCCAGTAAAACGTACCCTATTGAATTTTAAACGCTGATTACTGGAACCATGAAAATATGTATGTAATGTTCGAATGTATTAATTTAAATATCATGTCGGCCGTACCAAGTGTTTGGTGGGGATTCAGAATGCAGACAATACTCCTGCTGCCTCCACGTCCTCCCTGATAACCCTCGCAACCCTCCCCCACGAACACGAACGTAATTAAACTTCGGAATTAAGTTAATTTTAACGTACGTACGGATTACTTGTAATTGTTTTAACTAGTCGATAGTAGACTATGTTTTTATCTTAAGTGTACTGAGACGTTTATTCCTTTCCTATTACATCAGCCGACAGAGGTCAACTGCTGGACATTGACCTCCCCTATAGTGGGGGGGACTTGGGTCATCTCACACCTCGCAGGCTCAATGCGGACTGGTGGGAAGCCAGAGCCTCGTTAGTTGATTAGCAAGGTGCACCGCCAGCAGAAGAGGTCGGCTTGGGTCCCATGAGGACCATGGTCTTGTTCCGAACGAAGATTCCCTGACCTCTTCAAACTCTGAGGACAACCACCGAAGGGGTTTTAGTGGGTAAAATTCCCCCAGAAGGCAGGGTATCTTTTCGAAAATTTACCGCTCAAAAAAAAATGAGTCTCGTATATGGGTCCCCTTACACCCCCTACTTCTTTCCCAACCTTTATGATTGTGGTATATCTACTGATCAACAAATAACTACATCATCATATGCTTTATTGTATGTCTACCTGGTTAGCGTGTGTATGACAGATTACATTCAGCAATTACAAGTTTAGAGGTGAACAGCACAAAAAACATTTAACCTTCAAACAGACATGCTAATGGAAGTTAAATATTTGTTCTGGAGTGTTAACCTGGCGATGTTTTTAGGCCCAAGTTCTTAGTGCTGTAGCTGTGCTGACTGTGAAGGACATTGCGGCGGAACCCTGGATGCTCAAAATCTTCGGCGACGATGATTCCCTATTAAACGACTACCGACCCAGAAGCACCTGGAAGTAGGGAATTGAGCAGGATATACTGGAGTAACGCAGGACTTTCAGAGGTCCGTAGAGATCTCCTCCCTCCGATCGGGAGGGCGACGAACTGTCACAAGGTATCTGTCAGGTTCATTGTCCTTATACAATAATGTAGCTAAACCATCATCCAGGAAAGAATCATGAACACTTAAGGAGTGGAAGCTGTTATGTTTATCAAGATGCTGAAGCATCAGCTCCGTGGAGACAGTGATAGAGAAGGGAATCTCTCTCGAAATAATCTCTCATCAGAGGTTATACATATGTTATAATATGTTACTGCAGTTGAGTTGCATTTGAGGATGCTGAGGCTGTGTGACATGCAACAGGGAAGTCTCGGGTTCGATGCCGGAGCCATATGAAGTTTTTTTTTTATATACTTTAGGGTTCCTCTTCCTGATGTGGGTAAGGGTCTTGATTTTTTTATTATTCTTTCTACTCTACTCTCGATACTCTTCGGTTTCTACTGCTGGCAGGTCTCCATTACCGCAGACCGTCTAGGTAGGTACCGCCGCAGCCCCTATTCCTACCGCTAAATAGTAATGTGCAAACATTACTGTGTTTACTGAAGGGTGATGTGTGCTAGTGAAATTACTGGGGAAACGAGACAACACCTTACGTCTCAAGGCGACGAGCGCAATGTGGTGCTGTGTATACCATCTTAACTAGCGCCATGTTATGGGCTGTATCACTCACCATCAGGTGAACGCCTTGCTCGTCTCGTCGATTCGTAGATTAAAAAAAAACTGTCTTTTAAATTGTCCCTGCTATCTCTATCTCGCTTTCATGCTTTATATTATCTATCGAGGAGTTCACAGTCATATCGTAAATCCAGCCGGAGTGCTCTGGACGAGCACGCTTCATCGTCACTGACAACCGCGTGACATTAAGCTCGAGTGCGAGCTGGGTGTAGATAAAAAAAAATTACATCCCACGGCGCCACGTGTGCGCGCGTGTGCGGGTCCCCGCCGGGTGAGGGACAAAGGCGTTTGTGGTACGGAGCCGGGGGTCCGGGGGCCCGGGTAATGAACACCAGCTGACGTGGCCGCTTTTTAATGTACCCACGAAACGCTTTCATGGCTCCATGCCTTAACGACCCACCCAATTAACAGTTAACCCATATACAAATACAATTTTTTTTTTAAATAAACAAACGAGCTCGGCGGTACATTAAAAAAAAACAGTCGTCAAATAACACAATTTTAGTTTTAAATGGTGGTAAGGTTTTAAACCCACCTGGTCACTACCACCTTCGCTGTGTTCCTGCTGTCGATGTATTAAAGACGGAGTATTATGACACACTTGAAACGAAGTGAAGTCATAGTGAAACTTTGTCAATGAAAAAAACAATCTGAAGGAATTAAGGCGACGATAGTGAGTATATATTTTTTTGTTTAATCTACGAAGCGATTAAACGTGTAAGCCGTTCACCTGATAGAAAGTGACACGCTTGCACATAACAGGGCGGAGCTAATTAAGATGGTATACACAGCACCACATTGCGCTCGTCGCATTGAGACGTATGATATTAAGTCTCGTTACCCCAGTAATTTCACCAGCATACAGCACCCTTCAAACCGGAACACAGTAATATATGCACAGTACTGTTCGGCGGTAGAAACAGGAACTGTTGTGATACCCACCAAGACTGTCTCTGGAAATGAACACCTTATTCTTCATCATCAGCCAAGTCCACTGCTGGATATAGGTCTCCCCCAATAGAGGAGGGATTTGTGTCGTCTTCCACCACGCTGGCCCAATGCGGTTTGGTGAGGAGCCAGAGCCTCGTTTGTTGATTATCAGGATGCACCGTGAGCAGATGAAGTCTTTTTGTTAATTAATAGATTAATGCTTGACCATCCCACCTGGTGTTAAGTTATGATGTGGTCTGTGGTGGTAGAGCGCATTGACCTAGCAAAAAAGTTGGTTTGGATCCCGTGAGGTCCCGTATTCAGAGGACTACCACCAACCGACTGACGCCCACTGCTGGGCACTTAAATATATTCCAATCAAACTATAAATACATAAGCAAATGTACACAGGGCATCACAGATTTCACACCCAGTGAGTTGGGAGTTAATTGTGCATTGGTTATCGACACGTCAGCCCAAGGTCCAGTGTTAGAGAATATACACATATATATATATCTATATACTAACTGTCTGTTTGTATTATCTAGACAGCAGTCTATTAAATTATTCATATATATTCATGGTGAAGTAAATAATCGAGAAGAAACCGACTTGTTCCAAGAATGACAACTTCTGGCTGATGGATGATGGATATACAGCAGTGGTTCTCTTCAAGTGATAGAAGACTCAGAGACCCTGCAGTTGGAGCATTAAAGGGACTTATTTATTAAATAATATTTTATGGGGTATAAAAGGACCCACACTACGACCCACGGGATCTAACCCAATCTCATCTGCTCGCGGTGCAACCTGCTAATCAGCAAACGAGGGTTTAGTTCCCTATCAATACACATTGGGCCAGCCTGGTAGGAGATGGCTCAAATCCCCCATTATTGGAGGAGTTCAATATGAAATAAGGTTTACTTACTTATACAGAAAAATCAATATAAACCAGTCTTAATATATTCTCAGAATCTTCTGAAACTCTGATATTATATATATCTGAAGTAAAACATATTGCTTTCAAAGGATGCTTTTAATCCATTAACCTAAAAATTGTCAGGGAACAGGAGCACCTGGACAATGGCTGCGGAGGCAGCAGCCGCTAATGGATACCCGTGCCTGGAGCCAGCCCACGCCGGCGGAGTGCCGGCTCCTAATTCAATCCCTCTATTAGATGCGAGGGCTAATGCCGCACTCAGACCTCTACCTCCCGGCCCATGACGACTACGTGAATCGGTGAGGGATTATCAGCAGGCGATCATCCATACTCATGGTTTTATCACATTGCAGTAACAATAAAGTAAACCTTACAATTTATGGGAATAGTCGAAAGTGAAACTGATGCTAGGTCTCTTGCCAGAGACCGTCTAGGTAAGTACCATCGCAACTCCTATTTCTACCGCCAAATAGTAATGTTCAAACATTACCGTGTTCCGGTAAGAACGGTGATGTATGTTAGTGAAATTACTGGGGTAACGAGACAACACCTAAGACGATCCGCGCAAAGTGGTGCTATGTACTATACCTTAACTAGCACTGCTTTGTTATGGACAAGCTTATCACTATCAGATAAAAACCTGTCACATCAAAAAAAAAAATTATCATGGGACAAGTACAAAGAAAGGCAAATTTTCTTAAATCTCAACTTATCCGTATGTTTGTATAGAAATGGACGATGTTCTATTCTCAGAGAAACTTTACAATAACATAACATCAGACAAACGGACCCTGGTCCCTCAGGAGATTAAAACTTAACAAATTGGTCTCGTGGACCCCAAGATTATATACAGAAGAACAATACCAATAATACATTACTCAGAATGATATTACTTCCTCTGGTTTTAAAAGCCAGCTGGTAATAACTCCGCTGGTGATACTTTACTTCTGGTACGGCCTAAGAATATGGAAGTACCACAACAAAGGCACAAGGCGTCTCTACTTTTAAGAGAGAAGGACCAGAGTCAAGGAACATTAAAAGAGATTATTTATACTTCACCACCAGGTCGTTTTGTTCTTAAACTTCACTACTTCTTTCATTTAAAATTGATACCAAGTATGAAGAATACAACACTGTACTAAATTGTTCGTTTTCATTACAAACTCATTTGTAATCGATGTTTTCAGCGATTCTTTTGTATTTTTTTTTAATTGAAGATAACAGCAAGGCGTTCACCTGATGTTAAGTGATATGCTCACCCATAACGCGGCGCTGGTTCAAACAGTACACAGCACCACGTTGGACTAGTCGCTTAAAGACTTAAAGTGTTAAGTGTCGTTACCTCAGTAATTTCATTAGCATACAGCATTCTTCAAACTACAACACAGTAATGTTCGCTCATTACTATTTAGCGATAGGAATAGGAGCTGTGGTGGTCTACCTAGACGGTCTCCGGCAAGAGACCTACCACCAGTGAACAGTACCTCAGACACAATGGCCTGGATGTTTCATCAACTGACACTGTTCACCAGCTCGGCGCTGCTCCGACAGCTTTACTTATTCTCGTTGAAAGTTGTGCGCTTAACAGTGATCAGCTTTATTTAAAGCTCCATGTTCTTTGTGGCTCTCCACTGGTGGTATAATACCACCACAACACCTTATTCTACAGAAAACGTAACTATGTTTTGATTTGAATGAGGCTGTAGCTAGTGAAATTGTTGAGGTGGAGGAATTTAACATCCTCTGTCTAGATTTCTTGATCAGCCGATTGATGTCCACTGCTGGATATAGGCCTCCCCTAATAGTGGGGGGAATTTGGACCTGCTTCCATCATGCTGGCAACACCTTCGTTTGTTGATTGGCAGGGTGCACCGCGAGCAGGTGACGTTGGTTTGGGTCCTGTGAATCATTGTGTGGGACTCCTTGCACCCCTAGACCCCTGCCTAGACTACAATTATCTACTTTATTACGAGCAGGAGTATCACTTACCCTCAAGTGAACATCGGGCGCTTCTTTATGTAAAAATTAAATCCCATGACGCGATTACGCGGATCCGTTACCGCCAAAAGGTTAAATTACCTTATTAACCGAGTTTTCCTTGTGGTTTGCTACGAAAATAATTAATTACTTCCCTTCCGGCCGACTTCGGCTACCCAAAAGGTCGCCTGTGCCTCCCCCTCTCCCTCACCCCCACTCCGATGATAAATACTGCAGCGTATATCATGGTGACTAGCGCCATATAAGAAAAGCCTTCGCCCTTAGTGTTCGTCTGTGACTGTGACTATCAGCATTCAGTTAATGATTAGTAAACATAAAAATACTTTACTAATGCCTAGTGCATTAGTTCAATTTGTTTTTAAATTCCATATATCTACTATTCGTGTCAGCATCAAAACAATTCAGCATTTTATTTTTAAAACGACAGCAGTTACAAAATGGCGACGTTTCCCGCCACATTGTTACGCCACAGATGCAATAAAGTCGCTCCGACTGAATATCGGTGTGCGACACTTTTATTTACATGTCAGCGTATTTATGTTAGAAAAAAAAACAGCATTGTTTTTTTTTTTATTTGAATTGAATATTTTACTGGTGGTCTCCGTTGGCGGAGACCGTCTATGTAGGTACCACCGCAGCTCCTGTTTCTACTGACAAATAGTAATGTGTGAACATTACTATATACCGGTTTGAAGGATGCTGTAAGCTAGTGTAATTACTGGGGTAACGAGACTTGATATACGTCTCAAAGCGTCGAGCGCAATGTGGTGCTGTGTCATCTTAACTAGCGCGACATGGTTATGGACAAGTGTATCACATACCATCAGGTGTACGCCTGGCTGTTGTCTCGCTTGTCTTGTCACCTCACCGAATAATAAAAAAAAATTAAACGAAAATGTTTTTTTTTTAATTCACAACTCTGTCCATCATCGGCAGGACCTGTTATTTCTACTTAAGATATACACACAACAACACATTACCCTTGAATCTTGATTATCCTTATCCAGTCTATCAACATATGAGGGCTACACTAGTATCTCAGGCGAGCATTCTTCACCATCTAAAGGCTCGTTATCACTTAACAACGCGTGAAATTGTCGTTTTAGTCCATTGGTAGATAAAAAAAAAATTGCGTACATAAATTGAAGAGTTTCCCATCCCTTAACGATCTTAAAGCAAATAACAAATGCGGAGTGAAACTTTAGCTGTTCCAACAATCGCAGTGTCAGTGGATTGATACGCGAACGCTCGCCGCGCCGTACGTGAAGTATAAAGGAATCCATTTTGTTCGACGTTTGGAAATGGCGGTAAATTATTTACGCCCGTCGAGGGGCTTTTGAAATTAATGTTTACTCTGCCTCAGGGGATCAAATAAAATCTTCTGTAAGGTTTTTTTTTTATATATGTTTTCAGTACTAACGATATAGCGGTTGAATGTGGGGGAAATAATGAAAACATTAGATCATTTTTAGTATTTATACACATTGGTTAGTGATGAAGTTACATTAGATAGTTATATCTAAGATTCACTTCTTCACATATTATTAATATTTCTTTTCGTAACAAACACCGTTTTTTTTTTTCTAAATATTATAACCTAATTTTATGTAATGGAAACTTACTTGCAATAGTAAAGCCTGCCATCTCTCCCAGTGTGCACGGTCCACCCCTCCTTTAAGTCGGCCTGGAGTCTCTGCAACGCCGCATCGTCCTCCGCCGTCACTCTCCCGGCCTTTGGACTTCCATTCCCTAACCGTGGACTACCGAATTTGGGACTAGCACCGATTTTGGGACTGTTCGAACCGAGTCTGGGGCTGTTGGAACTGGACGCGCCATCACTCAAGTTCGGACTGCCGGTGAATCGAGGATTAAAGCAAGGGCTGGACGTCGGGTTCGGTTTGGGGCTAGGAGCTAATTTCGGGCTGGCCGTGCCGCTGGGACCGGGGGACGAGGAGGCCTGCTGCAGCAGCATCGCTCACTCACATCTCTGCACCATTTCGTGGATTATCTGCAAAGAAACGACACGAACATTACACATACAAAAATGTCCTATAAAACAATCATTCATAATATTATTCTGACATTTATTCATATATATAGTATATAATTGTATGTACACATACATAATTGTTTTATTTATTTGCATTAGATTGTTTCTTTACATAATTCTTTTGTTGTTTAATTACTTTTCTTAAATTACTAGTTTTTGAAGATTGAAAATGTTATTGTCTGAGACAGTTTTATAGTATCCGTGGGCGCAACAATAGGAATGTGCATTAAGGCGTCATAATGAAAACAGAGGCGTATGTTTTTTAAAAAGAGCTTTCAAAGGCATAGAGAAATGAAATGGCCTCGTTGGCAAACTCTGCAAAATGGCAGCAGCGATTAAAATTGGCCGCAAAAAATGGCGCGGAAAATGCTATTCGAATTGCCACAGATAAAGAGGGCAGGGCTTCCCGCGCAAATAGCCTGCCTCTATGGTATTTTTTAAAAAGTTTTTATATATCTTTTTTCTAACTGCACGAAATAAATAAATTGTTAACATTCAATAAATATTCTTCGTAATTTAATATTTTTTTGCTTAAAAGACATGTAACATGACTTTGTATACACGGCGCTGTGCAGCATATCAAACTATATTATTCTTTTAATTTTCTCTAATGCATGCGATCAAATTGTATTTGTAATTTATTGATAATAATTGAAACCAGCATAATTATAAACCATCATCCCTAACGACATTCAATTAATGTTTGAAATGTACTAAATTATGAGCAAGCGGAGGCCCACGCAAAATGGCGGGAAAGCTACAGACTAAATGTCACCGCAGCGTCCATTTTGATCTGACGTTTTGTTTATTCGCAATAATTTAAAGCTTTATTTATTAGAGATGTGTAAGATTCTTAAACATTTCTTATTTTTATATATCAGAAATATACACAAATTTATCATCATCACCAACAAGTAGACGTTTAACGAATTTATGCCGGCGATTAAATTTTATCTTGGATGTATATATTGCTTTGTCCAATTGAACTTCCGTCAACAGAACCCAATCATTGTGTAGCACATGACCTAAATTTTAATAGATAGTTATAACAACAATGAACAAAGCATTTGAAATTTAACGAAGTTCCTAAAGCAATCCATCTTCGTGCAGACAGACGCACGCTCCGCGCGGCTCACTCTTTGTTACAACGTTGTTAATAAGGGCAGCGGTTAGCGACGTTTCTAATATTTAAAACAGCTTTTAAACGTTTATTTTTATATGATAACACTTAAAGATTAGTACCTCCAAAGATAATATTTGCCGCAGTAAACCTAACGCATAAACGTTAGTGTACCGTCAAGCAGAAGTGTGCAAACATTACTATATTCCAGTTTACGAGGAGTTGCATCTACTGAAATTACTGGTACGTTATGGCTGCATTTGACGCCTTAAGAAGATGATCATAATATGGTGCGGAGTTTATCATCCAACGCTGATATAGCAGCACACTATTATGAATGTCATAAAGCATCAAAAATAAGATATCTCTATACCTCATAGTATCAAATAAAATATTACATATAAAATATCTGTGACGATGTCCTTTTCACATTGAAATATCTCGAATGATAATTTATTCCCCATCGTGACATCACTAGATGTAACATTGAGTTATCAACAATACCGCCGCGGTGGATGCGCGAGAGGGACGGCTAATTAATGCACTGCTAGGAGGGAAAGAGAGCACATGAGCGAGGAGTATGACAGGTGGGCAGTCGTTGAACTCTATTGAATAATGGCGGTATAATTTTGGCGCTGTGCGCTTCGTTTTATCAAATTCCCGGCTCCGTTATTAATTTTGGATTAAAAACAAAGGTAAATATTCAAATTCTGATTTATGTCCTCACATACCTTTTTATTACTTCTTATTACCTTTTGTGTTGTGCGAATGCGTTTTAAACAAAAATTGTTTTAAACGTAATGAAAACGAACCTCGCAAGAGTGGGAGTAGGAATACATGTAATAGGTTCTCTTTGGATCTAGGCTTCCTGGTCACCGTCTACGACCAAACAGTACTGTGCTCAACAATCTACACCATGAGACGGGTACAACAATATGGTGCATTAACATCCTAACTATTGTTACATTGGTGGTTGCCATCAAAGGGACATCTTCTTCATAAAATGATTTAGTTGAAAAAAAAATTGTGGTTATTTCTTCTGAAAAACCCGTCTGCTGTAAGTTCACTGGTGGTAGACCTAGATCTTGTAGGTTGGTACCACAGTTCCTATTCCTACCGCCAAATAGTAATGTGCAAACATTACTGTGTTCCGGTTTGAAGGGTGCTGTAGCTAGTGAAATTATAGTAAACGCTTATTACTTCCCTGATGAGTGAAGACCTAAGTCGTCGGAAACTGTTAATCTACAGTAAGAAAGTTTTATTGGTGGCAGGTCTCTGTTGCCGGAGACCGTCTAGGTACCGCCGCAGTTCCTGTTTCTACCGCCTAATAGTAATGTGCAAATATTACTGTCTTCCGGTTTGAAGGGTGCTGTAGCTAGTGAAATTAATGGGGTAACGAGACTGAACAACTAACGTCTCAAGGCGACGAGCGCAATGTGGTGCTGTGTATACAATCTTAACTAAACGTTGTCATGGGCAAGATCACTTACCATTAGGTGAACGCCTTGCTGGTCAGGTAGAATAAAAAAAAAAAAAGTTTTTAACAGACCGCTGTTAATACGTGGCCGGCGGGCGTCGCATAGGTCTATTAAGTTACAAAACCCTTGGGTTGTTTTGTTAATGAAACTGCTCTGGCACGGAGTGGGGCTGGCGGAGTGCCAGGCGGGTGCCAAGCGTGTGCCGGGCGGCGCTGAGTCACCTCCCCCGCACCCTGCACCCCCCCGCACCGCCCCCTCACCGCCCAAACACCGCCGCCGAAGGCCGATTTGTACTACGACGCATTCGTGCTGTTTGTGTCAACACACGCGCTCCTCTATTTATAGATGCGGCTGCTGCATCACATAATAGTACCTCACATCCTCCACCTGTACTATTATTATAGCTCATAACCAATAATTCAGTCCTTACTGTTTTAAACAATACATTCTTCTTCTTAGAATGCCTCTCCATTACTGGAGTTTGGCCGTCAGGTTGGAGAAGTTGTCTTGAGCCACACGGAACATCCACAACATCTCCCTGTACCTAGGTTGACTGGTAGATAATGCCCATAGGCATTAAGTCCGCCATTGGACCCATTTTAGGTGTTGAATAAAGTGTTTTAAATAAATAAATAAAATAACAG
>DWHM01000081.1:0-12075 GCA_018247595.1 Losaria neptunus creber | reverse complement strand
TTTTTTTTTTTTTTTTTTTTTTTTTTTTTTTTTTTTTTTTTTTTTTTTTTTTTTTTTTTTTTTTTTTTTTTTTTTTCCTTATTTATTGATTTTACGTGTATATATTTATCTATTTACAGATCTGCCTTTTGCTGAGATTTGGCAGGGGTGCATTCAGCAATATGCAGTGGTGGCTCTCGCAAGGGAGTCCCACTTTCTTCTTATTGTGCATTCGTTGCTAAATGCGTTGTGACTCGTGGTGGCCAATTTTGCATTCTTGCAGTTGCAGCATGATGGCTCGCTGCCTGCAAAGCGCGCCTCGCACTCGGCCCACTTGTGAGGGCCGCCGCAATGGCTGCACTTCTCCTCCGTGTCTTTGCACATGCGTCTACTGTGTCCGTATCCCAGACACAGTGAGCATTGCATCAACGGCGACTGGTCCTCTACCCAAAGCCTCTGGAGGTCAATGTGTAGACGACCAGCCGTGGTGAAGCGCTGCCATATCTTTGGCGACACCTGAAACACGACATGGGCCGTGTGCGGGTTTCGCGTGCGTCGTCTATATTTGATGACAATTCGCTGATCTTGTTCGCTTATGTCGGCCAGCAAGTTCGCATTTTGTTTTTTGACCGCTTGGATCAGTTCCTCATTCGTGAGGAGGACGAGAACATCCTTGACCACTATGAGCGGATCTTTATTCTCAGCCTCCTTCACGCTGAGGTTCTTCTCCTTTGCGGCCTTCGAAACTTTTGCCAACTCCTCCCTGTCGTGGCATCCGATAATGACCTTCTGGTCCTTCCCCTTTCGCAAGCTATCGATTTTTACACCGGTGTTCTTTGCGTCTACGGCGCCTCGGATTTTGGCGATCAGCTCCTCGCCTGAGTCAGCTTTGTCATCCGATGCGATGATTATGGTGTGCATTGGCGCCGTAGACGCAGAGGTCGGTCGCTGGTCAATTGTTGGTTGTGGGAGTTGCACTTTCGCGCAGCTGCCCATGCTTTCCTTGATTTCTGATATAGCGTTGGTTAGTTTTGTTATCTCTGCATATGTTTTCCTACCCTCGTCTTCTCCGGAAATCTTCGCGTCCTTTAGGTTCTTTGTTAGGATCGCGGTGCTGCTCCTGCAGAGTTCAAGCGACATGCTGTGGTCGTCGATTTTCTTCATGAGTTCCTTCATCAGATCCATCTGGGGTGTTGGTGAAGGATCCGTGAACATCGGTGTTAGATGCGTCGTCTCAGTGTCGCAAAAAGTTGCCAGGACCTCCGGTTCCTTGGCGCTCTTGAATAGTTGCACCTCCCCATATTGTATTTCCGTAGGTTAGTACAGAGTGAGTTAAAGTTATATAAATATTAGTTGTAATTTCTGTTTGTAACGTTGTCTGAGTGTTTCAAATATCTTTGTAAGTGTCCTTGTCCTATTCATCGGCATTTTTAAATTGAAGTCAATAGTTCCTTGTCAATTTCAATCCCCTAACTGTAACCCACCGTAACAACATTGACTATCTTCATCACATTTAATATTATGTGCAATGAAAGATAAATAACCAATAATAAAATTATTTCGCAAAAAATACAAATACAAGTTTTACAATTACTTTTTTGATTTTCGGCTTACACATTTTTATACACACATTTGACAATACCTATTTGTTGAATCAAATGCAAAGTTATCATTAAACAACTTGCACTATCACTAAATCATTTGATGATACGATCATTTGATAAACTCAAATAATTTCGTTGTTTATCGCTATATCTTTAATGTTTATTGTACAAATAAAGAACAACTCCAGTTTTATTAATAGTGCACGTCATCCTTACTTGCGCCAAGTTGTTATAAACTGGCGTATCGCTTGTCATCGAGTAAACGTCACGTTCTCCTCTTCACTCTGACAAATAAAAACATACAGGATACTATTTCTTAGGATACTAGGACATTTGGCCGAAAGATACTTCAACTAAAAGCTACTTGATCGAAGGGACATTTGGCCGACAGACACTTGATTGAAAAGACATTAAGCCGACTAATACTTTAACGAAAAGCTACTTGACCGAAGGGACATTTGGCCGACAGTCACTTGATTGAAAAGACATTAAGCCGACTAATACTTTAACGAAAAGCTACTTGACCGAAGGACATTTGGCCGACAGACATTTTGCCCGAAAATATATTTAAAATATTGCAACTTAACTGCAATTCTGATTTATGAAAAATGTTAAAATAAACAATAACTGTTTCTTTTTATGCAATATCGCACTTTATAACAATTACTTATATCACTTTTAACTTACTGTTCATTTATTTTTCTATAAAATAGGACAATGTAGTTTGTACAAAATTGTTTATTATTTTTGTACAACCTATAATTAATTTCTTGAAGCATTAATTTTTGTAAACACCGAAATTTACCTAAACAACAGTGTCCATTTTTTACGTTTTAAATTAAATTCTAATATCTATCAGCAACATAATGCTATAAATTAATATATTTTCGGTTATGTCTGTCGGACAAATGTGCCTTCGGTCCAATATCTTTTCGGTGAAGTGTTTGTCGGCTTAATGTCTTTTCGGTCAGTTGGCTGTCGATTAATTGTCTATAGGCTAAATATTTGGGAAGGATTTCTTTGTATTTTCGGTCTTTGTTGTTCTTGTGAGCTTTAGTTATAAATCACTATTAATTCGTGTTACAGACTTTTGGATCACGAAGGAATTAATACAAGATGACCATCGACTATTACTACATGGACGGCTCACCGCCGTGCGCGATCGTGTCGCTAACAGTGGCAACACTGGGAATTGAGTCTGAAATCAATTATAAATATTTGGACTTCGCTAAAGGTGAACACAAAAAACCGGAATTTCTGAAGGTACTATTAAGAGTTGTTATTTTTTAGTTTTGAAATCGTGTGTCGGTTGAAAACTAGTGGTAATACCATTTAATAAACAATTTTCGCTCCTCTAACGAAATCTTCATATATTTAGTGTCATGGGCAAAAATATTTTTGAGAAAAAAAACTTTTCTTCTGTTTATTACACTATATTACAATACCCACATTATTAACGAAGTAAACTGTGATACGGTTAAAACCGAATATGGTTGAATACTTTTACACTTCTTCGAATCAATAGTATTTACTGTTCACATCTACTAGGTTAATGAGCTTTTCTACCTCAGACAACATAGTTACTTATTTGCATTTAAAAAAACTAAAAGACACGAGATATATCTTCAGGAGTAGGTATAGAGTTAACAAGGGAAGAGAACTCGTAAATAAAAATTTAATAAACATGTATGGGAACGAAATTGGCTTAAGAAGCAATGTACTGCAGTACAGACGATCTGTTCTATAAAAAAGATAAACTGGAAAGTGTTATTAATAAAACAAAATGTGTAGTGATGAAAGGTAATGTTTATATTTTTAAATAAATCATCCTTTACAGATAAACCCTCAGCACACAGCACCCACTATAGTGGACGACGGTTTCACCATATGCGAATCTCGCAGCATTGCCAGATACCTCGCCTCCAAGTACAATGATACCAAACTCTATCCTCAAGAGCTTAAAGCACGCGCTTTAGTTGACCAGAGGCTCGACTTCGACCTCGGAACTCTTTTCTCCAGATTCGCGGCGTATTACGTAAGTATTGAAAACAGTTCATTGACCTTTTTAATCCACGACCTAAAACAATGGGTGTCATGAGTTGGTTAGAGAGAGACAGGAGATGTAATACTCCAAGCAGATCATTGTGGCAGAAGAGAGTTGCGTTTTATTTAATGTAGTAATTTTATTTATAATAGACGTATATATAAATTTAATTTTAATGTTATGAATATTACTCTAATACGTCTTTATTGTTTTTTTGCATTTCCGCAGTACCCAAGTTTATTTGGTGGTGGTGTGGACGAGGGAAAGTTCTCTCTGCTGCAGGATTCTCTCGGCGTCTTCAATACTATCTTAGACAGCAGCGAATTCGCCGCCGGCTCCGACCTCACGCTGGCAGACCTCAGCCTGGGTGTGACCATCTCTCTTATGAAAACCGTCGACATAAGCATTGAGGAGTATCCTAACATTGTCAGGTGAATACATGTAAACTTCTATAAGCTATAACCGTGTTAATATATACAAAATGACAGCGATACTTTCGTTCTGTGACTTTAAAAGTTACTGGGCAAGTGTGACCAATCACCACACCACGTCACCGATTATTCACCAATTTGGATTGTAGTTAAACCCTAACTTAAAAACTATTAGCTACTTTTTTAAATATAATTTTTCATTGAAATATATAGACGTAAATAATATAAGGATTAATAAAGTGAATCATTTGTTTATGACAATATAATACCTTTTGCAGATGGCTGGACGAATTGAAATCTGCGGCGCCCAAGTTCGAAGCAATTGTTGGGAAATATATGAAATTCTTCAAAGATTTCGTAGACAAGCATAAGAAAAGCAGTTAATCAGTTAAAATATCCTTAAATATTTGTAAAATGATGAAATTATATAATTTGGTTTAATCGTGATAACATTTTTTTTATTTATGTACAAAAATACATCAACGCCGTCTGAACTCTTTATATAACAACAGCAATATCCATACTTTTTCCAGAGTACGTAAAACCGTTGCAATATTTATCTCTCTTGCAATTTTTTTAATGAAAATACTTTTTGTTGGAACAATATCAGCAAAATAATGCAATTTATCTATTTAAAATAATTTAATAAAAACAGGTAAAAAGGCCGATATCATTTTACATTAGACAGTAAACAAAGAAAAATGTTGTTTAGGTGCTATAATGGTTTAGAACTATTTTGTGGTAAATGTTCTGCAACAACACGACAGTGTCTTTGTCGTTGAATTTGGAGAAGTATTATATAATAAATGCTAAATGATAGATAATTTCGTATTATATTATCATATTTATAAGTAGATGTCCAGAGTTGATCATAGCCACTCCCGGTAATTGAGTCCAAATATCGTAATAGTAGTAGGAAAATTTGCAACGCTTTCTTTCTAAGCAAAACTAGAAAATTTAGAGCTTTTACGGCAAGGCAATTTTATTATATTTTAATTATTGATTTTGTAGATATTCTAACAAGTCGGCCATTGAAACTTTCAGTTTCTTTCCCATTTTTATTTATATATCTAAGAGTACTAACTATACTTAAGTCATTTAAAGAAATCCTTTTTTCTCACAAAGTCAGACACTTTCCTGAAAAACTGTCGAACTGATCCGAAATTTACTCATAATTTTTCGAGTAATATTAATTTCGAGCGGAACTTTATTCTTTATATATAGCCTCAGAAATATCTTGCGCTATCAGCTTGTGCGTCAATACCGAGTCAACTACTTTTGCAGATTATAATATACTGACCAATAAAAATTTGTTACTCTTTGTACCAGTATCGTGTGAATTTATCTAGTATAATATAATGACAATATAATAAATATAATTACTTGAGTAAAAATCACTTATCTAGACAATAGGATTAAATATAATAGAAATGAACATCATCTCTTTAGTATTGTTTTTTAAGGTAAAAAAATCTTTTTTTTTTACGTTATAGAACAACAACAAAGTGTTTTTTTTTCTATTTGTCTAGCACTTTAGTAAGTTATTTGTTGTAAGTTTCATATTATACTACATCTAGGAGACTAAGTTCGTTATAATGTTTGTATACATTACCTGTTTTTACTTCTCAATATCTCAATTGGACATCCACCACAACAATAATATTTGTACACTTCTACATAAGATAACAAATCCACATCTCAAGTAATTTTCTTGTGTAAAAGTATTTTCACAACCTCTTTTAAACCCTTTCACTGAAGTTTCCGTCAATAATGAGTACTGTAATACAGGTACAGAACTCCCATGTCAGTCCGTCTTCAGGACCGTTTCTCGAAGCCCATCCAGTAGCAGCGTAGTGTCAGATAAGGCGATATCATATCGCAGAAACTGTTCACCGCTGCGCTGGAAGATGTTCTTAAGCTTCTGGACTGGAGAGGACTTGACGCACTTTATATTTGCCGATGATTTAGTGGTCAGTTCTGAGACTCTGAAAGACCTTGGCAAAATACTCGATGACTTCTGTAAAGCATCTCGGCACGTGGCTCTTAAAGACAAAGGTTATGTTTAACTCCCGTGTCGTATCCACGCCTTTGGAGGTCGAAGGCCCTATCTATCTACTTTGGTAGTTGTCGACGAATATGTCTACCTTGGACAAATAGTCCAGTTTGGTAAATCCAACTTCCAAAAAGAAGTCAATCGACAAATCCATCTAGCTGGGCAACGTCCGGGAGGCTACACATATTACCGTCCCAACTACCGCAGTGTCTAAAGACGAAGGTCTATAACTCGTGTGTTTTGTCAGTGATGACTTATATATAACCGAGACGTGGCAGCTTACAATAGGCCTTGTGAACAAGCTGAAAGTCGCACAGAGGGCAATGAAGAAGGCTATGCCTGGAGTTTCACTGTGTAATCGAATCAGAAATGAGGAGATACGCAGGAGATTTAAGGTCACCGACATACTCCTAAAGATTGCTAAATTTAAGTGGCAATGGGCAGGACACGTTACTCGAAGGACTGACGGCCGATGGGGCAGTAAGGTCCTAGAATGGCGGCCGCGTACTGGTAGTACATATATGTAAATAATATATATATATAATTTTTTTTAAGCCCCGCTTTTTTAGTTGCGCTGTATGTCAAGGGATAAAGTATGCTTGTTATTGCTATGAGTAAAGGAGGGTTGGTGGTAAAAATAAAGGGGGTCGGTGGAAATAAAAGTTGCAAGTGTCTACGAAGATTGCTGAGCCTGAGTTGCTATGATCATTCGGAGACGTCTTCTGTAGAAGTTAGTGCGTTGGTATAAGTTTGGGTTTGTATCGAGGTTACTCTAATCAAATAAAATAAATATTTATTAAAATCGGTCTAACTACTACAAGTTGTGATGGCATAGATATACAGAGAAGCGGTAAACTTATAATACCTCTATTTACTTATGGTAGGTCTACCGTTAACGGAGCCCGTCTAAGTAGGTACCGCCGCCGCTCCTATTGCAGCCGACAAACAGTACTGAGCGAACATTACTGTTTTCAGGTTTTAATGGCGCTGTATGCTAGTGAAATTACTGGGGTAACGAGACAACGACTAACGTCTCATGGCGATAAGCGCAATGTGGTGCTGTGTATACCATCCTAACCAGCACCGGGTTGTTATGGGCAAGTGTATTTACCATCAGGTGAACGCCTTGCTCCTCCCGTAGCCTCGTCGCTTAAAAAAAACATTGCATCGATTTACAATAACTAAGCCAATTTGTTAATAGTCCAATCTTTTTAATTTTAGGCATAAGGTAATTGGAATTATATTGGTTAGTGAGATTTACTATCGCGACTAACGTTACCGTCATTGTAACTTAATAATGTTATCTGCACCACGAGAAGAACGTGGTGGTAACATTCTTTCCCGTCTCCCTCAACGAGGCATTTTACCATTTACGATGAAAGTATATCTCCGATATATTGTGATAACTTCTCGTGACCATAACTAATATCTTAATCTATCATCTTTACAGATTCTGCAGCAACCATGGTAACAAATGTCCCAGGACGGGAGCCGCGCCCGCTGAGTTGATGTGCGTCGCCGAAGCCATGATGCCCAGGCTGATACTACGACTCTTACAACATTTTAGGGAAAACAGGTGACTAAAACGCTATGTGGGCTTAACGAATGCTATGGAAATGAAAATCATTTTACTATATAAATATCGGCAATACCAAAACGATTGACTTTGCATATTAGGAGGCTTCGTATAAAATAACAGACTATTTTAAACAACATTAAGTTTTCCAGTACATGGTAATATTACCAGTATATATTCAAATGGCATGAACCAATGCTGTGTGCCGCTTGTAGACCACTCTTTCTTTTAGCCATATGTTATTGATTCAAGTGCTTAAATTGTTTACTTTCAAGCGTCGCAGCATATGTGGTTAAGAAGAAATTTGTTACGGTACAAAAAAATTCACTGCACTTATTTAAAAGGTTAAATTTTTTCGTACTTTAGAGGTACAATGGTAGAGTCACTGCTGTTACTAATCATACCTAAAACCTTTTGCAATTAATACCATTACAAAAAAATCAAGCACGATTTAGGCTTGAAGTTCAAAAATAGTTTAATAGTAGTTTTATTAAAGACATGAAATTACTATCTCGTTTTTGTCACCAGCTGGGGCACACAGACGACGTCAGACAGCTACCGCATCGCTGTGCAGGAATGCGAGGGCTACGTGCAGATGCTCATGGAGTTCAACAACATGGGTGACCTCATGCGCTCCGCCATGACCAAGGCACTCATAAACCCACAGGTTAGCACAGCGTCCGTACAAACACTGCATTAGTTAACGATAAGCGACCCTTTTTTATTTTGTTTCTTCATTAATAATTGAGTTATGGATCTCTGGTTCAAGACCTTTTTTACTGAAGGTCCTCTGAGTAAGGTAAGTTATGTTAACCCGGAAGTTAATCTAGACAAACTTTGTAAACAGTGGACAGGAATAGGCTGAAATCCTTTATGATGATGAAATTTATGTAAACGTCTTATTCATCTCAACGAATGCTGTTACCAAAAAGTCACTATAGACCTTACGTATGTTTGTTCAGATGTACCGCAACCTGGTGGAGCCGCCGTTCCCTGACACGGAGTACGGGCGCTATATGGCCGAGTCCAACAAGATGTATGAGAAGGCTATCGAATCCTTCCCTGCACCGGAGCCCCCCGACGAGTAAGTATATAGAGACATATAGTTTGTGTATCCATTAGGACCGGACCCCTTTGTTTTTATACATTTTGTTTATTACCATATCATTAATTCTGTTGCATAAACTATCAAACACAGTTTACATCGATACATTAACATATAAACGATGTGCTCAGGATAGTGAATGTGGGAACAATGAATCTAGCGCGCTTTATATATTCTCTGACGAAATTTAAAATACCTACGTATTTATATAATAAGCTCAGTTGGTCAGCAGATTTCGCCAGTACCAGACTGAGACCTCGCGTTCGTCCTCTTGTGACGCCAAAATATACCCTGGTGCAAACCTGGGGTAGTTTTAAATTTGCTGCATCAAAATGCTGGAACGACCTACCACCTCCGCTCCATCGAATTGTATCGAAATATACCTTCATACAACACTGTCGTAAATGGCTTCTGATGCAGCAAACACTGTGCGTACACATGAGGATGATAAGTCTCCAATTGTTTCATTCTCATGTCAGGCCAGGACAGAATAGCAGAAGTTGGCACCATGCCAATGTTCTGAACCCTGGACATTTTTGTCTATTCCATAATTATATCTTATTTTGAATAACGTACATAGTTTTAAAGTTTTTTTCTAGACAAATAAACGCTTTTTATTTATTTATTTTCTATTAATCGTCAGATACCGCAACCTCCCCGCACTGGCGCCTCGGTTACAGCACAACACTTTACTGGACGAGTTCATATTTTGGACGTTCAAGTATGAGTTCCCACAGAACGTTGTCTGCTTTCTTCTCAACATGCTTCCGGATCAAGATTATAAGGTGAATGCCGTTTTGTTTTATTATGAATTTACAAAGTATCAAGACCTATTGGACATTTATTGATGGTATGTGATACGCCTGCCCACAACGATGTGGCACTAGTTAATAAAGTTAAACATTACACCATATTGAACTCTTCACTTTTGGACAAAAGATTTTGTCTCGTTACCCCTCTGCCATGAGCTGAAGATGCTAACTCCAGTAATTTCACTAGCCACAGCGTCCTTCCAACCGGAATAATGTATAAACACTACAGTAAGGCGACAGGAACAGACGTTGAATTAAAAAATAAATAAACATAAAATTGATACATGTGCTTAAACTAGTGTTTATTCCAGAGAGGAATTTTACTACTTCCACCCAGAAATTTGTTCATGCTATTGCAATTTATACTGTATGTGATATGGCCTACTCGTTGTGAGTGATTTCAAGTTAACCTATTGCTCATTTTTCGATTTTAGTATAACTAAAAGGTAAAATTTTGAATCCCTTACTCTACAGGAGCACTTGACGCGCACTTTCGTTATGCATTACGCCCGCATTCCGCTGGTGTTGGAGAGCGCTGCAGACCCTGATACGCTGTCCAATCGCGTAGTGCACATGTCCGTGCAGCTGTTCTCCAACGAGGCGCTGGCGCTGCGCTGCGTGCAGCAGTTGCATCTGCTGCATGTAATGGTGCTATCGCTGCGGTTGATGATGGGCCGTATCCTCGTCCGCAACTCGTTACATGACGCTACCACTAACCTGCACCGCGTGATCGACTGCACGCGCAGGGTGATGAAGGAGCACTGCTACTGGCCGCTGGTGTCCGATTTTAACAACGTGCTCAGTCATAAGAGTGTGGCGTTATTGTTCCTGCAGGACGACGCGCTTGTCGACATGTGGTTCGAGTTCTTGTCGATGCTGCAAGGTGCGTACTTTTTGTATTTAGCAAGTTTTTTTTTTCTTTCTGATGGTAAGTGATACGCTTGCTCAAAACAACGTGGCGCTGGTTAAGATGACATACACGGCACCACATTGCGCTCGTCGCCTTGAGACGTAAGTTGTTTTAGGTGGTTTAGTCTCGTTACCCCAGTAATTTCACTTCACTCGCATACAGCACCCTTCTAACCAGAACACAGTGATGTTTGGACATTACTATTTGACGGTAGAAATAGGAACTGGGGCGGTACTTATCTAGGCGGTCTCCGGCAATGCCGCAGTGAAATAGTTGATTGTTTCCTGTCTATGTAACATGTAAACAAAATTATAATGTACAGGCATGAACGTGAATGTCCGCGAGACGGGCGGGCACATAGAGTTCGAGCCGTCGTCGTACTACGCGGCGTTCTCGTGCGAGCTGGAGGCGGCCGCTTACCCGATGTGGTCGGTGCTAAGCCACTTGTCGGAGCCCGCGCACGCCCCGCTCGCCCGCCGCATGGTCGCAGCCGCGCTCGTGTTCCTCCGCGACTGGCTCGACGCGGTCAACTTCACCACACCGTACATGCATCGGGTGAGTGTACAAATACTTTTATATTTTATTCACTATTTTAAACAACAAGACATGTTGAATTCAGAAATAACTTTTTACTTATAATAATAAACTAAGGGGTCCCATACAATAACTCATGTGTCCCAAGCCAACCTAACCTGTTCATAGTGCACACTGCTAAGCAACAAACGAGGCTCTGTCTCCCCACCAACCCGTATTGGGCCAGCGTCGTGGGACACAGCCCAAATCCCCAAACTATTGGGGGAGGGCTAAGTTCAGCACTGCACGTCTATCGGATGACGAAGAGTCGGAGAAGAGTCAAATAGACTAACACTAGACCTACATTTCACATATAGTTAAGTGACAATAAGGCCATAGATGGTACAACGCGTTCAAATTACTCCAGTTCTCATATATTGTCTGCTGAAACACGACGATTTGTGGTGGGAGGTTTAGACAGGTTAAAAAAACATTACCGTCACCAAAACCCTATAAATTATAGATTGGTAATAACACCATAGACCTCCGTGTTACAATGCAAGCGCCTAGTCTTTGCCACAAAGGTAGTCTACGCAGAGTAATTATTAACCTGAAGGTAGATGACATAATAAAATCATATCATTCAGGCGGAGGCGATGCATGCGTCCTTCCACTTCCCGCTGCACCGGTACCTCGCCGCGTTCCTGTGCGCGGGTGTTCGCTGCATGGGGATGCGCGCCGCAGACGTGTTACCATCACAGCACCTGCTGGCACTGTTCGCGGTGCACCCACTGCGCGTGCAGGTACGTACCGCAACTATATACACATGTTCACCAGCTATCTCCATGTTATTGAAATGCTATTGTTATTCCCTACTCCAAGTATAAGGATTTTCACAATTTTATTAATCATTTATGTAATAGGTAATTCAATTTTCGAAGTACCCTCTATGATGTGATATTTAATAGTCTAATAATATGTGATTATACTAATAATGTTAATTAGTACACTATAATATCATGTTCTAAATGTGTACTATCTACTGCAC
>DWHM01000080.1:0-12101 GCA_018247595.1 Losaria neptunus creber | reverse complement strand
TATAAACAATGTTTCATTAAATAATATATGTTTTAACTTATAGCTATAAATATATATATATATATATCTTATCCGGAAACTATATATTCAATAAATAATGTATATATTTTTATATACATTAAAAACTCTGTGTAATTCAATTATTAGTTTATTACTTTATTTAAATTCTCGTTAAAAAAAAATAATTAAAATATTTTTTAAAACCGTTGCCATGTAATAAATAATGTCAAGTGTTGCCATTGTAATAAATTTACATACTAATTTATTCAGTGTTGCTGTTCGCAGCGCTTGTCAGTGTTGCCACGTTTATAAAAGCGTGTGTGAGGCCGGACGCAGCGCCCCTAACTCGTAACCACAGACTATACAACGTACATAAACAATTATATTTGCGACAATGATACAACTACTGTTGAGTGGTCACTGTCAGAACTTATTGTGCGTACTTCTAGAAGACAGAATGTGAGAATTTACATTGTGGGTCTATTACTCATAACGAGATATTCTGCTTAAAAAAAATCTATTTATTTTGTCTATGGATTATAATATTTATGGTCACGAATTTATAGATTTTATAGTAAAACTCCACGGAGACTAGTTGGTGTTCATCTAGAAGTACAGTTATGAAGTCGGCAGTGAAAATATCCCTTCGTATACTCCGGAAGGTAGTCCTGGAAAGGAGCTGGTGTTCATTCCTTTTTTAACTTCAACTTTTTGGACTCCAGAAAGAAGCTAAGCCACATCGACCTCCCGCCGTCGCTACACCTACATAAGCTACAGAACTTGATCCCCAAGCGATAGTGATTTACCTACTTAAACTAACTACACTACAGTGTGATTCGCCGGCAGATGGCGCTGCGGGTGCGTTGGAGGGAGACGGGCGTTGTGCTGCAGCGCGACTGTTCATAATTGTAGTCATCAATAAATATCTACACGAAACATACTATCTAAAGCCCAGCAGCGCCATCTGGTTGCGCGCGCTGTGGAACTGCTGCGCTGGTGATACACCACCATTTGACTATCCATCATTGCGTCTAAGAATCTGGTGGATCGGCCATAGGGGTGTTTTATTCATGTCAAATCTTAGGTGGCAGCCGTCAGGTTGGCAGCACCAGCGCGACAGTTGGCAGCGCGGGGGCGAGCCAGCAGATCTAGTTGAGCGGCGACATGTAGGTGATGTCGTCCCACGGGTGCCGGTACAGCGGCTGCTTCATGCGCTTCTGGTCGAGGTAGTGCCCCACCAGCCCGATCGTGCGCCCCAGCACGAACAGCGCGTTGATCGAGCCCATTTGGATGTAGCTGTTGCCCTCCTCCCTGATGATAGACAAAGGTATCTCAATAATCCTGATCCTCAAAAGGCTGATGATAAATTTATTTCTTAATAAACGCTGGTCTGTGAAAAGCAGTTTCTGTCACTATCAATTTTGCGATATATCTATATCGGATCTATATAGGTAGGTATACAAATTTTGACCAACTTCCGGTTGGTGGACCAGAACTGGAAGTACATAGAAAAAGTTTTTTTGACGAGGAACACTTTTACTTCAATAAAGATATCAAAAATATGCACCATTAAGATACTTAGTGACTTTTGGTCCCACTTCCGGTTGGCCGGTTATACCGGAAGTACATATAAATAGTTATTTTTATACGAGGAACTATTTGCGATTGTATAAGAAAAATGTCAAAAATATGCATAGTTATGGTACTTAGTGACTTTTAGCGCCACTTTCGGTTGGCCGAGCGGAACCGGATATGGCTGATGATCATCTCAGTACCCAGCTCAATATTAATGCCAAGTTTCATTTTGATCGTTCTTACCGTTTGGCCAGGGCGCGACTACAACGTAATTCGGACATACAAACACACACACACACATACCATAGACATACATAGACACACACATACATAGACTAAATCATAGTCAAGGCAAAATTGAAAATAATAACGGTACTGACTTGGTGAAGAGTTGGCAGTGCCGGAACAGGTCGACCATGGCCGCAGCGACGATGCCGTCCACGTTGAGGATCAGGTTGGGCTTCTTGCGCGTGGTGATCGCCTCGACGTCGAGCGCGTACCGGGTGACCGGCCACGCGGGCCAGCGTGACGTCACGTACGCCTTCAGCTCGCGGACGCGGGAGTCAGGGTTGTTGATCGACTTCACCCTGCCACCACATACCGCTTGGTTAGCGTGGTGATTATACCACGAGCGACCCACCATACATACATGTGGGACATTCATCAACTTCCTAACTTTTCTACATGGTGGTGAGTTTCTGGTGATGAAGATGTCCAGGAAATTATCGTATTGCTTGTATCAGCTACATCAACTGTGTAGTAATCTTACTGTAGCTAATTATATTACTGGACTACCGAAACTCAATGTATTGAGTATAATGTGGCACTGTGTACACATCCTTACACCACCACCACAACAATGGTTGTGGGAGGGTCTACATCTGATGAACGTCCTCTTCCCCTTAATGCCAGATCATGTCAAAATGTCGACAGCGCGGTCGCTGCCAGCTCACCTGTGTCCGATGCCCATGATCAGCTCACCCTTGGCGCGCTTCTCATTGACGAACTCCTGCGGATGCTGGCCCTTGTCGTACGCCGCGCAGAAGTCAGCGGCCGCGCGGTCCAGCGCGCCGCCGAACCTGTCGCCCTGCGAACAACGCCGAGTGACCACATTAGTTACCACGGATATGTGTGATCACCAGGAGTATATTGGTCACCGAATCCATGTACTCACGATGGTGAGGAGGCCGCTAACGACTGAAGAGATTAGATCTTTTCCAGCACGCGCGGTCACCATCGTGTTGTGAGCGCCGGAGACCGCCGGCCCGTGGTCAGCGGTCACGATCAGCACCAGCTCCAGGAACCGGCACGCCCACGGCGGCAGCTCGCGCTGGAACCTAACCATAACCATGACATTGGAGAGATCGAAGATCCGCCTGATGGTATATTTGGATTCGAGCTGAAGTGGCGTGCGATGGGTACATACCACAGCAGGCTGATGGTGCCGCCGACGCCGAGCCCGCGCTCCAGCACCTGGCTGATGGGCACGCCGCAGTAGGACAGCTCCTGACCGCGCTCGTCGCATATCGTGCTGATGAAGGCGGCCGGCTTCCGGATGATGCCCAGCTTCTGTACATCACGGATTACACATTGCAACGAGTGTGACCAGCTACATCGATATAAAATCCAAAGTATAACCATCTACTAATCATAGTGTATATATATTAAATAATTAATTTCAAACGTAAAAGCGCCATCTGGTGGAGAAATACAAAAATGCTGACAAAAGTTCTTTTTAGTATAAAAATATATACACTCGACTGTTTGTATAATAAATTATTGTTTCGTTGAGTAGAAGACGTTCTCTAATAACTAGCAGCCATTTTAGTTTATAGATTATACCAAAATGGCAGCCGTGTCAAATGTTGGTATTAATAATAAGTTTTCGCGCCAAAAAGGATTTAAAGTTTTTGATATATTTGTTATATAGAAAGCTAATATTAGAAACTAAACATCACTATATATCATGTTTGGAATATGAACATTCATCATCATCACCAGCTCGGGGCAGTTCACTGCAAAAATGTACAATCCATATAGTTCATTTATTTTTATCTTCACCAGTAAAGCCAATACAATGCGCAGAAGGTCACTTGATAGTAAGTGATACGCCCGCCCCTGTTTATACTTGAGGTTGATATATACTTCACCACATTGTACCCATCACCCAGGGACATAAAATTTAGTCTCGTTACCTCAGTAATTTTAGCTCCCTCCAATAATTATTACCTCAACTAATGGATGTCCACTGCTTGTTAAGTTAGATAAGTTTTAGGGGAAGGCATAAAGGTTCGAGTTGTACATACCCTCGCCCAATCGTAGTCCATGGGGACCTTAGGCGGTTCCACCTCCTCCTTGACAATGATCTTGCCCTGGTCGACTAGCTTGCGGTACACCTGGTGCACAGCGTCGCCGAGGGTGTCGAAGGAGTCGGGCACGGTCACCCCGAAGGCTTTCAGTGCGGCGTTCTTCGCGGCCGCCTTCTCCAGCGTGGAGCCGGCCAGGGAGCCAGCATGGCCGAACTGCACTTCCGACGAGAACATGTCTGGTGGTGACGGAACCAAATTAATTTCATACATTGGATCAATGTCAATATTTTGTCTATGCTTAAAGAAAGAGAAGTGGGTAGAAAGAGAAAGAAAGATATGACTATGATTATTTAAAACCTTTTTATTTCTTTTAAATGTATAGGTATCTAAACAGATGGATCCCAAAATACCTCATCACCAATCTACATCCAAAAATGGCTCCGGAATCGTGTCAAGGACTTCCGTGTTACAAGCAATTAATTGGTGACTTGATTTACCTGAACAGGTGCCGATGCACCAGGCCACCATGGGCTTGGTGATGAGCTTGTCTCGTATCGCGCGACATATGTGGTACTCCTCTACGCCGCCTACCTCGCCCAGCACCACCAGCATCTTCACGTTGGGATCGGCCTCGTACCTGCGGCGTTATATTGCTGTTACACTACTGGTAGGATTATTGCTAGAGTCCATTAATGTACCATCAGCATACACCACCACATTGTCATTTGAATATCTCGTGCTAAAATTACTGGGGTAACGAGACTTATGCCTTAACTAGCGCCATATTGTCCTGTATCACACACCCACAAACAAACACACACACACACGCTTATTATTCTTATTATTATTTAATAAACACCCATACACAACACACACTCACTCACTACAAATAATCAGACTTATTTAATCAAGTTTTACAATAACGAGCTTGTTACCTGTCACAGACACCAGAGATCCACAAACATATATGTAAAAATAACTCGATACTTTTTGTAAATTGCTTTGGTTTGTGGTGATGAATAAATGATTTTTTTTATTTTTTTTTATTCATCACTTAGAATCAAATGATCATGCCCATGGTGCACCAAAGTACACACCACCACCCACACCACACACCAAATACACCAAAGTGCCGAAGCTATTATTATATTAATATGCTAACTCGCGTTATAGTATCAAAGGATTATGGTCACCTGAGTAAATGGTCAAGGAACGTGGTCCCCGGGTAGCGGTCGCCGCCGATGGCCACGCCCTCGCACACGCCGTCCGCCCGCTTCGACAGGATGTTGTTCAGCTCGTTGCTCATGCCGCCCGAGCGCGACACGTACGCCACGCTGCGGATGCGCACGCGCACAGTCTCAACAGCATGCTTTTATAAATCACCGACGCGGCTAATTACCTGATTTCCAGCTACCTTATATCTGGTATACTGGTGGTAAGTCTCTTGACGTAGACCACCGCAGTTCCTATTCCTACCGCCAGATAGTAATGTGGAAATATTACTGTGTTCCGGTTTGAAGGGTGCTGTAGGCTAGTGAAATAATTGCAGCTAACGTGACTTAACACTTTACGTCTCAAGGCAACGAGCGCAATGTGGTGCAGTGTACACCATCTTAAACAGGGCCACGTTGTTATGAGCAGGCTTATCACTTACCATCAGGTGAACGCTTTGCTAGTCTCGTCGTTTTGTAGAATAAAAAAAAAGTCTGTTACAATAGTAAGACTTGTGCTTGTTTATATTCCCACAACTGGAACCCGTGGGCTTCACTCACTTGGAATGAGTCGGGATGTACCACGTTGTACATATGCGGGTTCTGTGTTTAGACCATGTTGGTTTCGACATAAACTCAAGCTCGGCGGGAATCGAACCCGCACTCATTCAAGTATGAACCGTTTCATGAACTGAGTTACCAAAGATGAGGTATTGAGGTGGAAGTTCCTCTACCTGCCGGGACGGTACAGCTTGCTGTCGATCACGTTGTCTATCATGCCGGCGGTGTTCCCGATCTTGAAGCAGCCGGGCTTGATGCCGCCCACCGTCGCCGGCCCGATGATATTCACCTGAAAGGCACCAATGGGTTACCAAGGGTATTCATATAAAAAAAAGTTTCGATCACATACATAACATTCTGCTCGTTGTTACCGCAGTAATTTCTCTACCTACAACGCAATATTTGTTGTACTGTTTGACAGCTGTATGACCGCTTCGATGGTAACTCAGATGGTAATAGAGACCTGCCACCAATAAAAATCTTTTTCTATTTCTACTGCTAGCAACACTAAGTTCCCATTGACTGGAGCAACTTTTTTTTATTCTTGTATTGTTCCCGGTAATAGTTGTATAACAGGATTCGAACATGGGATTATAATTCAAACGGGAGCGATGTGACTCTACAACGATCTCAGTATGAAGTTTGGAGTATGACGAGCTCCACCATCTTCCTCACTGTATCTTATCACCATGTGGTGACCACACCAGTCCCCACTCACCCCTCTAGTGTCCGCCACCTTGATGATCTTCCGGGTCATGTTCTCCGGTATACCTTCAGCTATGATCACGATGGTGTTGATCTGCGGATGCTGCATCGCCTGTGACAAAAAAAAAACATCAGCTACATATTATTCCTATCATATACCATGTAGTAACAGTTTACTAATAATCAGTAAGAAATAACTATAGGGTATAAAAGCTAAGAGCTCAAATGTTTGGATGCATTGAATCATTTGGTCGATTGGTGTGATATCTCACCACCAGATGGTGTTGCAGTGTATAAAACTTAAATATAGTAAAATATTGTGCGTAGTTTGAAAAGGATCTACTTTTAATGATTTTTTTTTCCGACAGATGATGCTGTAGCTTTTCAACTGCTACATAATAAATATACACTACATCATGTGCTACCATGCACCATGTGCTTTAATCTTCACTACGCGACATGGATAAATATATAATCGATGTTGCAATCTTTCCCTTAGGAATGTGTTGTTGGTTAAGATATATACATAGCAACCACATTACTATATTAACAATGCTGCAGTGTATTTTTTTTTGACTATACTACGAGACGTGCGCGACGTTCATGTAATGGTAAGTGATAAGCTTGCCCATAACAACGAGGCGTTGTTTAGGATGGTACACACAGCACTATACTGCGGTAGTTGCCTTAAGATATAAGGTGTTAAGTCTTGTTACTCCAGTAATTAGCTACTGGTCCTTCGAGCCGGATTACAGTAATGTTTGCACAGTACTGTTTCTCGGCTGCAATAGGAGCTGCGGTGGTACCTAGTTAGACGGTCTCCGGCGACAGAGACCTACCACCAGAAAAAAGGATATATACACAACATCCATATCACTCGATTAACAATGGCACAGTGAATGATTGTCAAGAGAGTTTACCTGCATGGTGCTGTCGTACGCGGACCTCAGCGACGCGAAGTTGACTAGCACGGTCGCCTCCTGGTGCTTCCTCATCGCCATGTCCATGTCAGAAAACACTGTGAACGTAGACAGCATATTATTCACACTGCTCAGGTTTTTCGCGGGTTTCACTTGATCGTGAGTGAAATGTCTGTATATTGCCCTATGTTATATTCGTCGCGTTGATAGACTAAATGTAAAGTCTCGTTACCCCAGTAATTTCACTAGCTACAGCGCTCTTCAAATTAGAACATACCACTGGTGGCACGTCTGTTGCCGGAGACCGTCTAGGTAGGTACCACCGCAGCTCCTATTGCACCTGAGAAACAGTACTGTGCAGGGATTACTGTAATCCAGCTCGGAGGACCTCTAGCTAATATAATTACTGGGCTAACGAATCGTTTATCTTAACCAGCGCCACCTTGTTATGCTTAGACGTAACATTTACCATCATATGCTTTCGTCGACTCGACGAAAAAAAAAAATTGCTAATGTATACCAAAATGGTCTTCGATAAAGGATACTTAGATACCAAAAATAATTATATATTAATATAAATATAATAGTCCGATAGTTCAACCGTTCTCGGTCATGGCGAACACTTCGACTCCTTGCCGTATAATAAACATAATATTACTCTTACTAAGGTGGTTTTTTAAAAAAAAAACCCCAGAAAAAGTAGGGGAAAGTAGACTAATAAAATTATTGTGTTAGTCAGCTTAAAGAAAAACCAAAATGTGGTCTCTGGAATCGAACCAGAGATGTCTTTGCTGCAACATGAGTGTTGAATGCAGTTATGGTTGAAAACCAGGGATGCTTCACTGTGTATAAAATGAAGAGAAGGAAAGAGATAGGAAGAGAGGAGAAAGGAGCTGCTTTAGATTTACTTATCCAGAAGTAGTGCAGTATATATAAGTGGTTGCGAAAGCATCAGTCAACGGCCGAGTTATAAAATCATTGGATCCCTCACCAGGTATGAACACCTCCTGGTTCCCGAAGTAGTACTTCTGCTTGTGGTCAGCTGTGAATGGATATACGAGGGCGACCACCGACGGCTCCGCGCGCCTGCAGATGTAGTCAAAGTCCAACATTCCCTGCAAAGTGAGTTCACGTGTTGAATTCTTCAACATTGTTGTTAGTGGTGGTAAGACTGGTGCCGGAGACCATCTAGGTTACAGCTCCAATTTTTACTGTAAATAACTAGCATTACTGTCTTCCGATATGAAGAGTGTTGTAAATAGAGATATTACTGGGGCATCGACACCTAACATCTTGTGTCTTAAAGTGACAAGCACAATACACACTTATTATGAGGTGAATGTCTTATTGAAATAAAAATATTAATAATGACACCCTTCTTTGTGTGTTGTGGGTTAAATCGCTTCTCACCTGAACTGCTCTGTTCTGCATTCCCCACACTATGGCTTTAGTGCGGTCGGTGAAGAGCGGGCGAGCGGTGCTGAGCGGCTGTCCAAGGTCAATGCGAGTCGGCGCCTGCGAGCAGACCAGGTCCAGCAGCGCCGGCGTCAGTTCGGGCAGGTCCAGCTTCGGCGCAGCCTTAAAAAAGATTATACATTAATGATTAAAAACAATTGCTGATTTGGTAATACAACAACTCTATTACAGTATACAATGCAAGTACACGTGCACTCGCGTAAGTACACGTGCACTCGCATAAGTACACGTGCACTAAGATTATACTCTATAAAGACGTATTATATATTATGATTATAATGCGCAAAAGCTTCTTTAGCACAGCAGTTAATCTCAGGGCTTGTGACATGAATATCTCTAGTTCAATTCTGGGCCCACCATTTGGAGTGGGAAGGGTTTTTCAAAACCGCTCACCCTATCTGTATGTCGGCTGTGATAAGAGCTGGAGCATACTGGCGAACACTTTTAAAGCACCAGCGGATTTAGTGTCATTAAATTTAATATCAAATTGAAGACAAATATTACTATAGGAGTATGTCCAGCAGTGGACTGCAGCATGCTGATGATAATTAGCTTATTGATGGGAATAATTAAATTCAGTCCCAAATTAATAGTTGTACTTACGACCGGTTTAGGCTTAGGTAGCTGTTTGGGCGCGTAGTCGAGCTGATGTTCCGGAGGGATGGGCGACTGTCCCAGCGCCAAGCCTACGATCGCGGTCATGTTGCTCTCCGGGCCGAACACGTAGAGTGGGATGCGCAATCGCTGGCCCACCTCGCGCATTTGCCTGAAGTGGAAGACAATTCGTTAAACTGTGTATTTAGCAACCCACTACCCACCCCTTTCCCACCGCTGGGACTCGCCAAAATTCAGTAGGTCACAATTAAACAGCGTATCACAGAAACAGGTGTACCTCAGCAAATGATATATTATTAGAAGGCTTTGTCTAACCTAGACATCAATAGGTTGAAATGATGATGATGAAGCGCGACACCAGTAAATCGGCTCACCTCAGACCCTCTTGATAGTTGGGCCCGCCGCGGCGCACGAAGATGGTAACATTGTACTGTATGAGCGCGTCCTTGTACGTCTCGATGGCGGTGATGATGCCGCGGAAGGTGTCCGCCACGTTGGTGAAGTTGGCGATGCCGCCGCCGATGATCAACACCTGAGTTTAAGATCAAATGATAACATTCTTGAAGGTAGTGGGTATTAGAAAATATGAACAAACTTCTCGTTCACGCAGTTGAAACTCACTCATGTGTTCTTCCTCGGAGATATTTTAGATAGTTTATTCATCACGTTCGTCAAGTTCAAGTTGGTGAAGAATTTATTATAGAATTCGATAAATCCTTACCATCATTTGACTCCGAAATCGAATCATACAAGCTCTGTATGTTCCATAGAATCATTTTATTGTGTATATAGTAAAAGACCATCAGTGGGAGCCTACCGACTGATGATGATGGTGATGACGTTAGTAGGGCAAGTTGCACTGTATGATCTCACCTTTCCGTTAGGATGCTTTTCCCGGCACATCAGGCTGAAGATGGTGCGCGCGTAGTCCGCCGTCTGCCCCTCGGTGGGTGCGCCGGAGTACTCGCCGTAGTTGGCGAGCTCGCCGGCGCCGCCCAGCGCGCACACCGTGTCGCTGTACGCGACGGACGCGCCACCACCAGCCACCATTGTCCAAATGCGGCCAGACTTGTTCAGCACCGTCAGCTGGCAAAAGCAATATTAATTTTTTTCATATATACATATATATGTTTGTGGGAAATGGAACGCAAGGATGGATGTGAAGGAAAGAGGGAGAGATGAGATAAATTCAAAAGTAGAGTAGCAGTGCGAATTGAAGAAAACAAGCGGGAAAGGCTTGGGGAAGACGTTTTGAAGGACGGTTGGATTTTTGTATGTGATGTTATTTAAAATAGATTTATGAGAATAAAAGTGATATTAAACATCAATGTTTGTTTACTTGTTTTTGTTTCCGAATAAATATCCCTCGCATATATTTATATACACATATATATACACACACATATATATAAAATATATACATCTGATGAAATGAGCTTCTAACTAGTTAGGATAGACCGTCTAGATAGGTACCACCATAGTTCCTATTTCTACCGCCAAAATAGTAATGTGCAAACATTACTGTGTTCCGGTTTGAAGGGTGCTGTATGCTAGTGAAAATACTGGAGTAACGAGACTTGGCACCTTACGCCTCAAGGAGACAAGCGCAGTGTGGTGCTGAGTATACCCTCTTAACCAGCGCCATGTTATGGACAGGCGTATCACTTACCATCAAGTGAACGCCTTGCTCGTCTCGTCGCCTTATCGAATAAAAAAAGGATGTTTACACATCAAGTTGTCATCGAGAAATAAAATGGTATCTAGTGTTACCTCAGTAATAATAACTACAGCATATTTAAAATCTGAAAGAAGTATGTGCTGCAGTGGTATATAGTCTCTGATAGAAGATAATCGAATATGGCAGAAGATTATTTGATTAGCAGCCTTTACTACCATTACCTATTAGAAAGCCAGGTAATTGTCCTGGTGAAAATAGTGCATACCTTCAAGCTGGCACCACTCTTCGCATCTAAGTCGGCGATGTGAGCTTCTTCAGGGTACGCGTCCCTTCCGAACGGCGGCGGGAAGCTGACCTCGCCCCAATGTTTGGCGCAAATGAAGTCGGCCGTCTGATCCAACTTCGCCGCCAAGTCTAACAGGTAGACCCTGTCGCCTGTCACCACTATCGGATTGATCTCCATGTAAGTGAAGTGGAGGTCCACGTAGACTTGGTAAAGAGAAAGAATGAAAGTTGTTATAGTCCTGAAAGATAATAACATTAAATTAGAGTACAGAAGCGTTTGGGTCAGAGATTTGTTTCATTGTTCCCACTGCTGGGATACACAAAAGCTTCATTAACACATCGGTCTCCAGGGGATACTTTCTTTTACCAGAAGCTCAAGCTGTGAGGATCGAACCCGAGCCTCTTCAAGTTTTAGTTAAACAGAAATGTGTCATTGTATATAAATCGCCGAATGGAAAAAAAGTTACAGATCGACTAGTCCTAGATCTAGATAAGACTGAAGCTACATAACTGGTGGCAGGGGTCGGTTACCGGAGACCGTGTCTAGGTAGGTACCACCCCAGCCCCTATTTCTACCGCCAGATAGTAATGTGCAAACATTACTGTGGTCCGGTTTGAAGGGTGCTGTGTGCTTGCGAAATTACTGGGATAACGAGACTTAACAATTTAGGTCTCAATGCGTCGAGCGTAATGTGGTGCTGTGTATACCATCTTAACCAGCGCCACGTTGTTATGAGCAGGCGTATCACTTACCATCAGGTGAACG
>DWHM01000079.1:0-12114 GCA_018247595.1 Losaria neptunus creber | reverse complement strand
GTGTACAAAATCATCAACCAATATGTTCTTGTGAAGAAGGTTATTCAGGGGATCCATTTGCTGGATGCAATCGTATCGAATGTAAGTACTTATGGATAATTGTTTTAATATATTGCATGACTTAGCATTTCGCATGTAAACATAGATTTTGCTTGAAAATGTATGATACATTGTATTTGTAACCACGGTTTCAGTCTCTAGAGAAGTACCTCATCACCCTTGTCACCCGTCGCCTTGTGGACCTAATGCAATTTGTAGAGAAAAGAGTGGTGCTGGTTCATGTACCTGTGTAAATGATTTCTATGGCGATCCATATTTAGGTTGTCGCCCAGAATGTGTCATTAACACTGAGTGCAGTCTAGATACATCATGTTTCAACAATAAGTGTATAGATCCATGCCCGGGGACATGTGGGCAAAATGCTGTGTGTAGAGTTTCCAATCATGCACCTTCTTGTTATTGCTTACCTGGATACAGTGGAAACCCTCTTCATGCATGTACTTCTATTACGAGTAAGAATTTTCTTCTTTTCTTTCTTAAATACTTTCTGTTATTTTACGTTCTTTAATCTTTCTTTTATGCTCTACCAACCTTCAGTGTCTCCTGAAACAATTGACCCGTGTCATCCTTCACCTTGCGGACCTTATAGTAAATGTCGCACTTATAATGGACACGCCGTATGCACATGCCTCGATATATGCGTTGGTTCTCCACCTAATTGTCGACCTGAGTGTATCGTTAGTTCTGATTGTCGCCCGAATATGGCATGTATTATTCAAAAGTGCAAAGACCCTTGCGAAGGTCTGTGTGGAGTCAATGCGCTTTGCCAAGTTGTTAATCATAATCCGATATGTTCATGTCAAAGAGATTATACCGGCGATCCTTTTATCCGTTGCTACTATGAAGAAAGTAAGTTTTTATAAATAAAATCTTTAATGTTGTGTGTTGTTTAAACTACAATTATATTAAATATATAATAATTTGTTTTCTTATCAGAACTAAAGATACCAATTGATGTTTGCGTGCCGAATCCATGTGGCCCTCACTCACAATGTAAAGATTTAAATGGTTTGCCCGTTTGTTCATGTTTGGTTAACTATATTGGGCGTCCTCCAAATTGTAGACCCGAATGTGTTATTAGTGCCGAATGCGCGAGTAATTTAGCCTGTATATCCGAAAAATGTGGTGATCCATGCCCGGGTTCGTGTGGTATTAATACTATATGTAATGTCATTAAACACGTCCCAGTGTGCACTTGTGAAGAAGGATATACAGGTGACCCTTTTGCGGGTTGTTCAAGAATATTATGTAAGTTTTAAAATTCATTTGTTAAAATTTTTGTAAATGATTTATTTAAAATTACCTAAATATTAAATTGTACTTGTAGCTTTAGAAATGCAACCAGAAAACCCGTGTTCAAAATCTCCTTGCGGAACTAATGCGATTTGTAAAGAAAGAAATGGTGCAGGCTCATGTTCTTGTCTTCCCGAATACTATGGAGATCCATATGTTGAATGTAGACCTGAATGTGTTTTAAATTCCGACTGTACCAAAGACAAAGCATGTACGAATAATAAATGTAAAGATCCATGCCCAGGGGTGTGCGGAATGAATGCGGAATGTAGAGTTAATAATCATGCTCCTTCTTGTTCATGTTTACCAGGATATGAGGGAAACCCGTTCACGTCTTGTCATTTAAGTGAGATTAATTTAAAATTAAAAAAAATATTTCTTTATAAACACGCACGACCATATTTAAAGTACTAATTAAATTTTAGGCGTTGAAAATCCAGTTGACCCGTGTTTACCTTCACCATGTGGGCCGTACAGCTCATGTCGTGTAAGCAATGGTTACGCAATTTGTTCTTGCCAAGAAGATTACTTTGGGTCACCACCTTTATGTCGCCCTGAGTGTATGGTCAGCAGTGATTGTATGCCGAATAAAGCTTGTATCAACCAAAAATGTGTTGATCCATGTTCTGGAGCGTGCGGCAATAATGCAAAGTGTATGGTTGTAAATCATAAAGCACTTTGTAGCTGCTCACAAAATTATATTGGTGACCCATTTGTTCAATGTTCCTACGATGAGCGTGAGTTGACAAATTTGTACATACAATAATTTATGATATATTAATGTATACTAAAAAAAATTTAGGAACATTAACATAAATTAATAATTTTAAACAATTATTGTAGGCACGGATTTAAAACCGTCTGGAAACTTATGTATACCTTCACCTTGCGGTCCTAATTCACAATGTCGCGTAGTAAGTGAAAGTCCAGCATGCTCGTGTTTAGTTGGTTATATAGGTCGAGCTCCAAACTGTCGACCAGAATGTATTTATGACGAAGAATGTCCAAGTGACCTTGCTTGTATTCGAGAAAAATGCACAAATCCATGTGAAGGCTCTTGTGGTTCTAACGCTCAATGTGTTGTCATTTCACATAAAGCAGTATGTCACTGTCGAGAAAGTTATACCGGTGATCCATTTAATGGTTGCTATTTTATTGGTGAGTTAATAAATGAGTTAAATTGCAACTAAAGCAATGTATACTGAAATACTTTTTATTATATCAATAATTTTACTTTATTTACATAGTCGCGGTACTAAATGACGATGAAACAAACCCTTGCAATCCGTCACCGTGTGGGCCAAACGCAATATGCAAGGAAAAAAATTCCGCTGGGTCATGTACCTGTATGCCAGAATATTTTGGAGATCCTTATTTAGGATGCCGTCCGGAATGTGTTACAAATAATGACTGTCCTTCTAATAAAGCATGCGCAAATAATAAATGTGTAGATCCTTGTCAGGGCGCGTGTGGAATAAATGCGCATTGTTATGTAAACCACCATAAACCGACGTGTCTTTGCATTGACGGTTTTGAAGGAAATCCAATAGTATCCTGTCATCTTCAAAGAAGTCGTTAGTATTGTTATTTGATCACAGTTACATTGAAAGCATAATACTTTAAAAATAAAATAAACATTTATCATAATATTGCATTTTAGCTTCACTGGCCGATGAAAATCCTTGTGTACCGTCGCCTTGCGGGCCATACAGCCATTGTAAAATTATAAATAATCACGGAGTGTGTTCTTGCCAAGATGGTTACGTAGGCTCACCACCCCTGTGCAAACCAGAATGTGTTATAAGCACAGATTGCCCTCAGCATCAAGCTTGTATACAACAGAAATGCAAAGATCCATGTCCGGGAACATGCGGAGTAAATGCGCGGTGTCAAGTTGTTAATCATAACCCAATATGTACATGTAGATCAGGATTTACTGGAGATCCTTTTGTAACTTGTCAATTAGAAAAAAGTAAGCAAATAAAAAAAAATATGAGTTTTTTTAATTGTGTATTATTTATGCACGAATACAGTTTTTTTTCTATTTTTCTTTCTTATATTCCTTTAGTCTTATACTTTACTATGTTTCTAATTATGATCTTTTTCTTAGAATCTATCTTTACGGGACCTAAAGGAAATCCTTGTGTACCTTCACCATGTGGTCTATACTCTCAATGTAAATTAGTTGGCGAAGCGCCTGCATGTTCATGCTTACCGAATTATATTGGTATTGCACCAAATTGTAGACCTGAATGCTCTATAAATGCGGAATGCCCTGGTAATCTTGCATGTCAGAATGAAAAATGTATTGATCCTTGTCCGGGGTCTTGCGGTTTCAATGCTGATTGTTCGGTTGCAAACCATGTTGCGTTATGTAATTGTATACTGGGATATACAGGTGATCCATTTAGTGGATGCTCCGTTATTGAACGTAAGTTTTGTAATTTATACAGAGAATTATTATATTTGATTTGTGATGCGTAGTTCTCAAATGTATTTTTAGCTATTATGGCATGTTCAACGTAATAATTCTGTTTGGAATTATTAACTATTAAAGATCTTTAATTTACATCTTCCTTACAGATGTTTCTGAACCACCACCAAATCCTTGCAATCCTTCCCCATGTGGAGCAAATGCTGTGTGCAAAGAGAGAAACGGGATAGGCGCGTGTTCATGTTTACCTGAATATTTTGGCGACCCATACACTGGATGTCGACCAGAATGCGTGTCAAACTCTGACTGCGATCGCAATAAAGCTTGCTCTAATAATAGGTGTAAGGATCCATGTCCTGGAACTTGTGGTATTAACGCTGAATGTAGGACTGTGAATCATTCACCTACATGTACCTGTCTCACAAGCTACACTGGCAATCCGTTAATCAAATGTGATGTACAAAGTAAGTAACATATGCGCCTCTGTTAAATTAGAGGAAAGTGAAAGCCGTAGGCAGCCCTGTTAATCAATTATAACTGTAAAAAAACATTGAAATTAAGTATACAAAATCTTTTTCAAATATTGAATAGTTCCTGTTCTTTATTTAATGTCAATACATATTTATATATTTTTTTTAAATCAAAAATTTTAAAAGCTTTGTTCAAAATTAAATCAACGTTCATGTTATCTCCTACCTTTGAGTTTGTGCAGATACTAATCTAATGATATTAATTTTGTGCAATGCAAATAAATTCAGTACATACTTACGCCATGATATTTTTTTCAGACTTTGATATGTCTCAAATAGACCCTTGCCAACCTTCACCTTGCGGTCCTAACAGTTTATGCCGGGCTATTAATGACCATAGTGTATGTACTTGCGAAAGCGGTTACATTGGTACACCACCTTCTTGTCGTCCCGAGTGTATAGTTAGTTCAGAATGTCCACAAGACAAGGCATGTGTGAATAAAAAGTGTACTGATCCGTGTCCGAATACCTGTGGACTCAACGCGCGATGTCAAGTCATTACTCACAATCCTATTTGCAGCTGTATAACGGGGTACACCGGGGATCCATTTACTGAATGCGCTAAGGAGTCAAGTGAGTTTGTTTGTATTGTAACTTCCAATTGAATTCACTTGTAATCATGAAGCTAGATGTCAATTAACATATGTATATACTTATTCGATGGAATATATACAATTTATGTTACTTAATGTATATATTAAGGTTCTGGATTTTATACAACTGTTCATACACGTTCTACTCTAAATCTAGTTTTTATACATGTAAATCATTCATACGATAACACGAATTGAAATATTTGTTATATAATTTCAGGAGAAAAAGATCATCTAAATCCGTGCATACCATCCCCTTGTGGACCAAATTCAGAGTGTCGACTTATTAGTGACCAAGCCGCATGTTCTTGCTTACCAAACTATATTGGAAGGGTACCAAACTGCAGACCAGAATGTACCATTGATGCTGAATGCCCAAGCAATACTGCTTGCATTAATGAGCGTTGCAAAGACCCATGCCAAGGAGCTTGTGGTTTAAACGCTATGTGTTTGACGGTTAATCATAAACCTATTTGTAGTTGTCAACAAGGATTTACTGGAGACGCTATAAGTACCTGTGTACAAATTACCATTCCCAGTAAGTTTGATAAAATAAAATCTTAAAATTTTATTATAAATTTTATATAATTTTATTCAAATAAAAATAAATACGTGATTGATTTTAGCAACTGAAAGATCGAGTCCATGCACTCCTTCTCCTTGTGGGCCAAACGCTGAATGTCGTGAACACAATGACGCAGGAGCATGTTTCTGTTCTGAAGGTTATGAAGGAGATCCGTATAGTTCTTTAGGATGTAAAAGAGAATGCGAAAATAATGATGACTGTCCGTTGAACTTAGCATGCACAAGATTTAAATGTATTGATCCTTGTCCAAAAACTTGTGGACAATTGGCGGAATGTACAGTAGAAAAACACATTCCAATTTGCGCATGTCCTCCGGATCACACCGGAGATCCCTTTTTCCGATGTCTCAGAGTAGTAACTGAAGGTAAGCAAAGCAAATTCTGATTATAATATGTCTGTTTTATTTCCGTAATAATATGATTAAGAGATTGTTGCAAGAGTTAAAAACCGCTTTCTTTAAATTAAATTTATTTCTCTTTTTTAGCTCCACCATTAAACCCCTGCGAACCAACACCTTGTGGTCCTAATAGTCAATGCCGACAAGTTAACACGCAAGCTGTTTGTTCTTGTCTTCCCAATTACATAGGATCACCACCATCTTGTAGACCTCAGTGTGTAGTTAACAGCGAGTGTGATACTTCTAAAGCTTGTATAAATCAAAAATGTGATGATCCTTGTCCAAACACTTGCGGTTTAAAAGCTCATTGTCTGGTGAAAAATCATAATCCTATTTGTACGTGTCCAGCTGGCATGACCGGAGATCCGTTCACCGTATGTTATAGTAAGTAAAAATTTTGATAAAATTGTGGAGGGTCATAAAGAATATCCTTCATAATTTTTTTTGTTATAGGTATTCCACCTACAACTGAAAGGCCATCCTGCACTCCATCTCCATGTGGACCACATTCACGTTGTCAACTACTCGCAAGTGGTCCTGCGTGTTCTTGTCTAGCAGGTTATGTAGGCTCTCCCCCATCTTGCCGTCCTGAATGTACTATAAATTCTGAGTGCCCTGCTTCTTTAGCGTGTGTGCGTCAAAAATGTGACGACCCATGTCCTGGTTCTTGTGGAGTTGAAGCAAATTGTCATGTTTTGAATCATGTAGCAGTATGTGTATGTAACGGAGGATTTACTGGTGATCCATTTTCACGATGTACACCTGTAATTGAAGGTGACGTATCTGCTATAATTTTTTTTATCTTAACCATTCATGTTATAATTGCTAAAAATTTTAATAATTTATCGTTATTTATATTTCAGCACCTACAACTACTACCCCATTAGATTCTTGTAATCCATCGCCATGTGGGCCTAATGCACACTGTGATAATGGTTTCTGTACGTGTTTACAAGACTATAGCGGTAATCCATATGAATCTTGTCGACCTGAATGTACTGGAAGTCAAGAATGTCCCAGGGATAAAGCATGTTTCAGAAATAAATGCAGAGATCCTTGTCCGGGAGTATGTGGCCAAAATGCAAAATGCGACGTAATAAATCATATACCGACCTGTTCCTGTATTAATGGCCATACTGGTAATCCGTTTACTCACTGTCAGCCTGCAGTTGTTACCGAACATGATCAAAATCCCTGCCAACCGTCGCCTTGTGGTCCAAACAGTATATGTAGAATAAATGAAAATACCGCTGTATGTGCTTGTATTGAAAGTTTCCAGGGATCTCCTCCAGCATGCAGACCAGAATGTGTTGTTAGTTCCGAATGTCCTGCCACAAAAGCCTGTGTTAACAAAAAATGTATTAATCCTTGCATAAATGCATGTGGAATTTCAGCACGTTGTGAGGTCATAAATCACAGCCCAATTTGCAGTTGTGTCCCAGGTCAAACGGGAGATCCCTTTAAAAGTTGTTACGATGAAATTGTTTTAACAAAACCAGTTGATGCTTGTAGTCCATCACCATGTGGGCCAAATTCTTTATGTGTTGAACGTAATGAAAAAGCTCACTGTAGGTGCGTAGAAGACTACGTTGGACAACCTCCAAATTGCAGGCCAGAGTGTATTATCAATCCAGATTGTCCATCGAATCAAGCTTGTATTAAAAACAAATGTGTTGACCCATGTCCTGGATCATGTGGCATTGATGCAGATTGTATTATTGTAAGCCACACTGTTTCATGTACATGCAGAGAAAAGCATACGGGGAATCCTTTCTTGCAATGTGTTCCTCAAAATGGTAATATTTTTAGGATTAAACATAATTATTTTATAATAACACTTATTAATTATTGGTATAATATTTGGGTTTCTTCGTATATTTACAGACGCCGTTGAAAAACCTTGCGATCCATCACCATGTGGAGCAAATGCAGTATGCAGTCAAAGAGATAATGCCGGCGCGTGTTCATGTTTAGAAGGATTTTACGGAAATCCGTATGACGGCTGCCGACCAGAATGCGTTCTTAGTTCAGACTGCTCAGCTGATAAATCATGTATTAAAAATAAATGTGAAAACCCGTGCCCAGGAATTTGCGGAACTAACGCTGAATGTGCTGTTATTAATCATGTCCCTTCATGTGCATGTATTAAAGGCTATTCAGGAAATCCGTTTGTACAATGTAGCCCTCAAAAAACTCCGGATATAATTCGGCCTTGTGAACCTAGTCCCTGTGGTCCCAATAGTGTTTGCAGAGAAAACGGTGAACTAGCCTCCTGTGAATGTCTTCCTGATTATAAAGGTACTCCTCCTGATTGTCGACCTGAATGCACAGTTAATGCTGAATGCCCATCAGATCGAGCATGTCATAAGCTAAAATGTGCAGATCCATGCAGAGGAACTTGTGGCATTGAAGCTCATTGTCAAGTCATAAACCATAGCCCCTTATGTAGCTGTCCAGCGGGTACCAGTGGGGATCCATTCAGTAAATGTCTAGAAATTGAAAAAAGTGTAGCTGAATCAGATGAACAACCATGTAGGCCAAATATCTGTGGTCCTTACAGTGAATGTAGACCAATCAATAGCCAGCCTTCCTGTTCATGTTTAAATAGTTATTTGGGCGCTCCTCCGAACTGCCATCCTGAATGTCTTGTTAACACAGATTGTCCTTCGCACTTGGCATGTATAGCAGAAAAGTGTACTAACCCCTGTGAAGGTTCGTGTGGATTCCGAGCAGAATGTAAAGTTCATGATCATATTCCGATATGTAGCTGTCCTACGGGATATTCAGGCGATCCATTTATTCAGTGCTCTAAAGTTAAAGGTGAGAAAAAAACCTTTTTTTATACCTCTTATGACAAACAAGCATACAGTTACCATTACAACAAGCATACATTACCATTGGCATCACTGCCGCGTTGCCGACACTGGAACGGTTTCTCTATTAACACAAACTCCACAAAAGAAACTTACCGTATTTTATTATATGGTTTTGTATTTAAAAGAAGTATGTATTATATTTTTAGTTGAACAATTACCACTTGAAAATCTTTGTAAGACGTCACCCTGTGGAAGTAACTCTGTATGTGAAGAAGGTATTTGCACTTGCATTCCTGGATATTTTGGCGATCCTTACCATGGATGCAGATTGGAATGTAGTACCAATGGCGAATGTTCTCCTACTCGCTCGTGTCAAGGGGGAAAGTGCGTTGACCCATGTCCCGGTGCATGCGGTACAAATGCAGTATGCTCCGTAAACAATCACATACCCTCATGTTCATGCCTTCCTAATATGTCTGGAGATCCATTTTCATTCTGCACCGAAGTAGCTTCACCAGGTAATACTGTAATAATTATGACAATTTAATTTTACGCGTACGTAACACGACGAATTCAATAATTCCATTTCTAGCGTATTAATAGAAAGCAGGAAAACTAGGGGAGACTGTGAAACTGTTATATATATATTTCATGAACATAAAAACCGGCCACCTACATTTTTTTTATTCGCCCAATCTGTTGCTGGCTAAACTCAGCACCAACAAATGCCTCAACCCTGAGTGCTGCTGTCGCATCCAGTGGCGTTTCTTTAGTGTAAAGAAAATGACTGCACCTCTACCCCTTGGTTTCATTCTATATAATGGTACAACAACACTTTTAAACAAATGTAACATTCACACAAAACTATTACCAAGAACGTCATATTTCGTGCAAACTATTAAAAAAAACACATAAGTTATCAAAATGCATTATTCGTTTGTTTTATTACAAAGATAGCCACTTGTTATTACAATTTGTAGTCAAAACGTAAATTAACATAAACACATACTATATAATATATCTATGTTTATAAAGGGATCGTTGGCTATACAAAATATTGGAGATCGACATTAACATACTGCAGCACTATTAATTGGCAAGTTGTAAAAAATTAATTAACATAAAATGGTGGCAGTGTGGTGTATCCACGGAAAGCAAATTGGTGTTTATTGGAATGATTTCAACATTCAGTCATCATTACCATTTAGTCAAATTAATATTTAAAATACAATCAAAATTAAAGAAGATCGATATCACATGAAACTATTTCTTAAAATGATAGAGTAATACCAAAATAAATTCAACGTTACAAGTATGTTGTACTTTATTAACTTAATTAATGAAATGGTCGTAACCGCTAGTATGTTGATTATTATAGAAAACATTGGATCTTCGAGTGTTTTGTATTCATTGATTGTAAATTTATTAAGTTAGTCCATGGTTTGAAGTTCCGTTAATATTACCATATTTTCTCCTTTGTTAATAGTAAGCCCGTGTTCACCGTCACCTTGCGGGCCGTACAGTGAGTGTACAGTAAGCTCAAGTGGAGTAGCGGCATGCTCATGTCGCTTAGGTCATATTGGCTCCCCACCGTCTTGCCGTCCAGAGTGCTTGGTCAGCTCGGACTGCAAATTGCAATTAGCGTGTATAGACCGACGATGCCGCGATCCATGTGAAGGTGCATGTGGACGGGGTGCACGTTGTCATGTAATTGCACATTCACCTATATGCACATGTAACGATGGGTACACAGGCGACCCTTTCACTTATTGTTTTCCAGAATCTGGTAAGTTTTAAACATATAAATTTATAGCCCTGAAATATTATTCATAGATAATAGGTACAAGGTTATCTTTTTTAAGTTCCAGTTCCTGATCCAGTTGATCCATGTCAGCCATCTCCGTGTGGACCAAATTCAATATGTTTAAGTTCTGGTGAAGTACCAGCATGTAGTTGTGAACCTAATTTTATTGGGTCTCCGCCAAACTGCCGACCTGAATGTACAATAAGTGCTGAATGTCCTGCAGCACAAGCATGCGTTGCGCAACGATGTAAGGATCCATGTCTTCAGGCATGTGGTCTTCATGCAATCTGCTCCGTTACAGATCATCGTGCTATTTGCGCATGCGAACCTGGTTTAGAAGGAAACCCGTTCCAGGGTTGTACGCAATCTAAAGGTAAGACCAGACTGACATCCGCGTACTGCTTTTCTTATGTTGCCTATATTTTGTGACAATGAAAATATTTGGATCATATTTGGTGATGTCAAAGAAATCCATTTAGATTGTTAAATTTAAAAGTGATGAGGTAATATCGGTACATAAGGTATAATTATAATATTAACAAGGTATATTTAACCTTACAAAATTTTTGAACTTATTTTATAAATTTTGCATTTAACCCTATTGCTTAGCGAAGCGTGAACCATCATGCTTAAGATTGTGTGCTTCTTTCAAAGGAAAAAAATTAAGTCATCACTTACACGATTTACTAATGTTAAAAGAATAGTGCTGTATGAGTGTTTTCACTTGAAAGCCCAGCGGTAACCATGCCTGCCGCTTGGTGTGTAGTTGGTAAGACTTTTACAGTTTCTATTCTCATATGCTTAAATATTAAAACCAAGCCTTCGGAACAGGACGGTGAGAAGTCATTGTAATCATCTAGAATTTTAAATGCTTTCAGAAGGGATATAACTTTTGACATAATTATTTATGTGAATTTAATGCCTTTGCTTATGATTGGAGCACGCGGAGATAACACAGCACTTACAGTTAGCTTGGACCGTTCGCTGTGACGGCCGCTTTTTGATAGTGCGGCTAAAGATAGCGACACCAACAGTGGATTAGAGAGGTCACTAAATATCGTCGAGCCAAGATAGCTTCAACTAACGCTTCGGACCATGGAGGTGCTTCTACGGTGATTAATTTCATTAAAGGGTAAGTCAATTTATACAAGTACAAAAATATTTCAGCTCCAACACACACTGAAATATTAAATCCGTGTGCTCCTTCACCTTGCGGTCCGAATGCCGAATGTAGAGTACAGGATAAAGCAGGATCATGCACGTGTTTACCTGAATATTTCGGTGATCCATACCAAGGATGTAGACCAGAGTGTGTAGCAGATTCAGATTGTCCTCTTCCATCGGCCTGTAATAAAAATAAATGTAAAGATCCGTGCCCAGGAGTATGTGGACAGAATGCTGATTGCTATGTCACAAATCATAAACCAATTTGTAACTGTAAGGTTGGGTACAGTGGTAATCCACTTTCTTTCTGTTCTCTTTTACTCGGTAAGTGTAGCTCAATTGTGATTTGATATTTAAAAAAAAAACTGAATTATTACTTGATTTATGTTTTACGGATTCCAGAAAAAGACATAACTGACGCATGCTCTCCTTCTCCC
>DWHM01000078.1:0-12125 GCA_018247595.1 Losaria neptunus creber | reverse complement strand
CGACGAGACGAGCAAGGCGTTCACCTGATGGTAATTGATTCGCTAACCCATAACAACTTGGCGCTGGTAAAGATGGTATACGCATCACCACATTGCGCTCGTCTTGAGACGTAAGGTGTTAAGCCTCGTAACCCCAAGAATTTCACTAGAATACAGCACCATGCAAACCGGAACACAATAATGTTTGCATATTACTATTTGGCTGTAGAAACAGGAAACGAAGCGGTATCTATTTAGGCGGTTTCCGGCAAGGGACCTACCTACCTACCACCAGTATAAATAAGTGCTTATTAATGTAGTGTTATTTAGGATGATATATGCTGCATTTAATTATGGTTATTTAAGATAAAATAGATTCAAACAGTTTAGCTGAGCAAGGCAACCGCATAAATTCCGCTGAATGAAACCGTCTACATAGCGACCTTGTTAATGTCGGCGTATTTGGTGCCGCAGAACCTAATGGATACAAACTAACAAGCGAAAACGCGCATAAAATAACAAACAGCGTCTATTTATTAATCACCTACGGCGATAAGTAGGCAGTTTATATTCAAACTGCTTCTAACTCGTTGACATCTCAATTTGCTGTTATTACTGTCTACTATGAGTAAGTCAGCTTGATTGGTCGCCTTATAAACAAGCGCTGGATTCCTTTGTAGTGGACTTATTAAATTCTGAATAGATTGCGGTGACTTTTATGGCGGCTATAAAGTTGTGATTTTTAGTGCTCCTAGCACTTAGAACTTCTTAGTATCGCTACTATAAATTAGTTTAAAAATAGATGATAACAAAAGATTACAACTAATGTAGCTTCGTAGATAAAGTAAGACTATGAAATGCAGTAACTTATACGACGTTAAAAAAATTGATACATTTATATTATACACATATGTCACATATATTTATATTCATTAGACAACATTTTTTTTAACGTCTATTAGTCTAACTTCAAGATACATTCTTTCCACCACACAAAAAATACCTAAAATGCACCGCTATTTGAAATGTTATGCCTTGAGGTATGTACATAAAGAAAAAAAAATTAAAAATATGCAAATTGCATTTAAAACACTTCACCCTTGCCGTCGGTTATATTTACTTTATATTACATGACGCTATATACATATACGTGGGTAATGTTTGGAATAAAGTGTTATAATTTTTTGTTTTAGGTTTAGAATATTTGAGTGCAGCTAGAAGTTTACACCCGGAACTGCATGCAGGCAGTACCCTGGCAAGTCAGGACTTTCAATTAAGTTTAGAAGGTGAGAATTATAAGTTTTTTTTCGGTCAAAGCGTCAAGATGCTGATGTTCATCTGATGATACGTTGTACGTTTGCTAAAAACTAGACGGCTCTACTTAGTATGACAAACCCTATCTCTTTGTACACGTCGCTTTAAAATGTTAGATGTCAAGTCTCATTACCCCAGTAATTTCACTAACTACAAAACAGCATTCTCTAACCACTGTAGTATCAACTTTTTACTACATTAAATAAATACTTTAAAAACAAGAATCTCATAATATTTGAATGTTAAAGCTTCGGAAATAAAAAGACCGGTTAGTTTGAGAACGGGGTATCCCACCAGAAGTCTAACGGCACCATTTTTGGGTGTATAAAATACTTAAGATTGTTCATTATTAGCATCAGATTTATATATGTCAATATCATCCTTCCAGGATCAAGAATAGCATCTCCAACGCGTTTAAGGTTATCAGGCGGCGCAATTAGTGCGTCAGCGAACCGAAAGCGTGCAGTATCCTGGAGTCCTTATTCTGCAGAATCCTTGGACCTCGCCGCCGTCATCCGGGCGTCACCCGCCAGTTTGGCAGTCAGGGCGCCATCAGCAGCCTCGACTGGCAGCTATGGCCACCTTAGTGCTGGTGAGGATTGGATTAAATCTTTCGGTAATTTATAACAATTCTTTATATACTTTATAAACATTACTATTATCGGTTTTTATGCGCCACGCATGTGTTATATCTTTGCTAACTAACTATTGCCTTATTAAAATTGCTTTGCTTTACAAAATAATTTTTATATAATTTAAAAGAAACGTCAACCATAGTATATTAATATTTCTTCTCTAGAATGTTTCTTGCGTTTCCTTTCGTTAAACTTATAATAAATTAATATTAATAAGACCTTTTTTAACAATCTATTCGTACTACATTAACAAGTACTAGTAGGAAAAGTATATAGGTCAAGTTTTCTTAAGATGATCTGTTTTCAGGAGCAATATCTCCGGCGTTGTCGTTATCGCACGCGTCGCTGGCGCAGCAGCTGCTGGCACGAGGTGGTGTGGTGGGAGGTAGCGGTGTGTTGGCCGGTGGAGTCCTGCTGGACCCTGCGCACCAGCAAGCGGCAGCCGCAGCCGCCCACCACGCGGCCCATGCGCATCTCGTCGCCGGAATCCACAGGTATGATTTGAATATTCAATGTACCTAGTTTTCCAATATTTAGCTCCACTGAATAATACTTATGTTTTGTAGTTATTTAACACAAAGAATGAAAAGTTTATATCTACTTTCAGATCACATATATCATCGCCGACGCAGCTCCTGCTGGGCGCTCCGGTGGACGTCAGGCAGGGTCTAGGTCTAGATGGAAATGCACCGCAACACCTGCAACAACCGCCGCAGCAGCCGGAAATTACCAGCGTTATGGAAGCCGACAGGTAAACATTTAAATCAAATATAACCTCTGTGACTGCAGTGACTAACCACTTATGTTGTATTACGGCCCACGCTAGTTCGATTTCAATGCAAATAGAGCCCTCATTCTGAAACACCGAGATTCGAACTCTGAACTCCGTGGACATTTAACGGATAAGAATACACAACTCCTTGCCTATCTAGTGAAATAATATCCAATATATGATCTCTTCACGATATAAAAGAGGTTTACCTTATTCTTACATAGCTCAAGAAAGCATGGCTTCTGGATAATAATTTAAAAACATAACAGTAGCCCTCAGAAATTTATATCTAACTTATAAAAACTAAACAGCCTACTTAATGGGCGCTCGAGGTCTTCCCTAACTAGTCACACCACGCTGTTCGAGTATACAATATTGGTGTAACTAATGTTTAATATGTCTGTTATCGACAGCGCATCGACAGCTTTGAATCAGAGGAAGTCGCCGCAGAGCCTCATGTCACACCGGGACCACATGCACAGCAACAAACCACTATCCGCAGCGGCGGAGAGCACCGTCCACGATGGCCTCGACTCCAAAGACGAACCTGGAGACTTCATAGAGACAAACTGTCATTGGGTAAAAAGAAAATATATAAAGCTTATAAACATAACTTTAAATCATTTGTGATAGGTCACAGATGCCGTAAACCATCTGCAGTGCCTATTTCTGCCTCCAAACAGTAGTCTGAAAGCTACGAGCACAACATGGTGGTGTAGTGTTCAACATCCTATTTAGCATCACATTATTACAGACAGGGGCATCACTTACCATTACGTGAACTTAATAAAAAAAATCAGTGATTGTCATCAGGTAAACATGATGAATTATGGAGAACTAACCGTCAAACTTCGTCATACGTACAGGCACCTTAAGAAGATGAAGATTCGTATAAAAATTGTTACAGTGTATTAAAAAAAATTCAATCTTTCATCAGGTGGATTGTAAGCTGGAATTCCCGACTCAAGATGACTTGGTGAAGCACATCAACACGGACCACATCCACGCCAGTAAGAAGGCTTTCGTTTGCCGATGGGTCGGTTGCTCGAGGGACGAAAAGCCATTCAAAGCTCAGTACATGCTGGTGGTGCATATGCGGAGACACACCGGGGAGAAACCTCACAAGTGTACTGTTAGTACCAAAAAAAACTATATTTATATCCATTCAACCATTTTTAAATAACCTCTTAGATGACTTTAATTTTAACTTTAGAAAATTAACTGCCTCTATGGTGTCCATTAAATCACTGCTGGAAGATTTCTGTTATAGGAGACCTTCCAGGCAGGTACTACCACAGTGCTTATTTCTGTCGTAAACGTTAGTGTCTTCCGGATTAAATGGCACTGTAATTAGTAAAATTACTGGGGTAACATGACCTGACATCTAACGTCTCAAAGCGACGAACACATTGTGGTACTGTAAATTTAAAACATTGTAAAGAAAAATATTTATTAATTATCAATATTAAAAATACTTCCAGTTCGAAGGCTGCTGCAAAGCGTACTCTAGACTGGAGAACCTGAAGACCCATCTACGGAGTCACACTGGGGAGAAACCGTACACCTGCGAATACCCTGGCTGTGCCAAAGCATTCTCCAATGCCAGTGATAGAGCCAAACATCAAAACAGGACTCACAGTAATGAGGTAAGTGGCATTGAGGAACATATTTTAAATAGTGCTTGAAATAATGAAAATGAAGAAATCAAAATAAACAGAACATATGTATGTTTCCAGAAACCTTATGTATGCAAAGCGCCCGGGTGCACGAAACGGTACACGGACCCGTCGTCGCTAAGGAAACACGTGAAGACTGTCCACGGTGCGGAGTTCTACGCCAGCAAGAAGCACAAAGGTACCACTCGATCAGTCATAGATCTCTCCATTACCTTAGCAATAGCTAATTTACTGACAGTAGTCTCTAGTGCCGGAGGTAGATTTAGCCTATAATAACTATTTCTGTGATACTACCAAACAGTAAGCAAACATTAGTCTGTTCATGTTTGACGGGTGCTGATGATAAAGAAATTACTGTGATATTACGGCTTAACATGTATTATACCAGAGGGACAAGGACAACGTGATGTAGTGTCTATCATCGTAACTAGCGCCATATTGTTGTCGATGAGCGAATCTTTTACTATCAGTTGAACGTCTTACTTGTTTCTTCGCTTTGTAGAATAGAAACTATTAGTTAAATAAAAATATTTTAGTATTCTCGCTTCTTTGTGTTCAGGTTGTAGTCGCGGGGACGATTCAGCTGAATCAGGTGGTGGCGGCGCGGGATCTTCGCCCCGTTCGGAAGAGGGCGGCGCGCCGACCGGCAGAGGACATGCATCCTCCGCTTCAGTCAAGAGCGAGAGCCCGGCCTCGCCGCTGCCTCACGCGCTTCATACACCCGCCCATCAGGTAAATAAATATTGAATATCTTAGAATATGTCTACTTCCTTCTCTTTATTCCTCTAAGTGACTATCGACTCAAACCCAACTTTAGCGAACGACATTTTCCAAGAACTTGTACAGCGTGGTAGATAAACAGCCTTGATCTTCTCATTGTTAGAGAAGGCCCTAAGCCTCAGTAGTGGAAACATCAAGAGCACTGTTTGTTTTATTTATATTTAGTTCACTTTATTTATGCTACGAGTTACGATTTGAAGTCTTCTGTTATGTTAACTTTCCATGATTTGGAAATGTGATAATGTTGTTTGTCTCAGCTATCAGCACAATGCGGTGGCGAATTGGACTTCGGTGGTTCGGGACTTGGCGGTTTCAGTGATGAGAACGGTGCGCCTTACTTCAGACTCGATGGAGAGGTGAGCAAAACCTTAATAACTTTAACATTGTGCAGCATAAGCTCGTTTATCAAATTAATAAACTCCGATCACATCTATCGTAGCTAAGTTATCAGTAATTATCTTATCTTTAATGATCTTCAAAACCAGTTACAATAGACATTTGTTGTTACTATGCGATTTATACGATTACTCGAACAATAAGAATGAAACAATCTATAAACTTTTGTGGGAGATAAGAATCTGCATTAATCTAAAAAATAAACAAATAATAATATTTTCACAGGTGGAACAAGAGGTGGTAGGCGAAGTAGGGCAGCTACCGCTCATGTTACGCGCGATGGTGGCGATTGGCGAGCCACGCGCGCATCACGCACCACGCTTCGGGCACAAGCTTGCAGCAGGCGCACGGGTTCTGCCCCACCCGCACGACCTTCCTACCGGTCAGTACAAATATACGTTACTAAGCGAAGCGGAATACTGAAACTGATTCATCATTATCATCAGCCAAAATACACCTACTGCTGTAGATACATATGCCTTCTCCAAAATGATGCCATGTAATCGATGGAACATGAAGTGATTTTTATTGTTGAAAAAAAGATAGAATTATGTCTAAATAATATAATTATCCTCTTTTGAAGACTTAACTAAATGCTATTTTAGGAGGAATGCCTGGCCGGACGGACATAGGCAGTACAAATGTAGCGGTAGAACTTAAAACCGGGCTGCCCAATACGAGGCGCGACTCTGGCATTTCTTCTGGCAGCAGTCTTTATAGTGCAAGGTATGTAGTATAATTACACTTACAAACCCATTAAATGATGTTTTAAATTATTCTATTTTAAAACACAGTTGGAATTCCGTATATATTTCTAGGGCAATTGTTGTCCTGAACATCATCGACACTAAACGTTGGAAAATGTAATTACATATCAATCAATATAATTTAAAATCAACTAATTCTTTGTCTGAATTTATTAATAGGAATCATGAATATAGTTAATGAAAAGTCAAGGACTTATATATAGACAATAAAGATTTGAGTTTTCCACTTACATAGGAAATATTAAGTAAAAACGTAAAACAGCTCTAACTAGAAGTGAAAAGTAATGCGGCTGTTCTCTCTCTGGTTTTGTAACATTGATCGATTATTGTGTTTGTATATATCAGGTCATCGGACATATCTCGCAAGAGCAGCCAAGCGTCTGTGGTGTCGGGGGCGGTGGCCACCACGACGGGCGTGGCCGGGTCGGCGCGCTTACTCTCACAGCAGACCAATGTTTACGACCAGCTGTCACCCGACAGTAGTCGCAGGTTTGTAATTAAAAAATCTTTCGGCGAAGTACCGACTGCAGTTGCCAATTAGCAGTGCGCAAACATTACTGCTACACAGTAATGAGAAATGTTTACTTCGACGAAACCACAGCTGTGTAGCTGTAATGTGGATTTTTTTATAGGCATAAATATTGAATTACTAACTTACTAGTTGTCACTAGCATGACTGCTAGTTAGACTAATTAGAAAAGTCGAAGAACAATTTTTTTTATTGTTTTCAGATCTAGTCAAGTTTCATGCGTGGGTTATGCGCCGGCGCCGTCTTCAGCTCTCGCCGCTGTACAAGCCGTGAGGACCTCGCAAGGCAATCAGGTCTATATACAATGAAAAATAATATAATGTATATTAAATAAGGCCTCATTTCAGAACTGAACGTCTATCAACTGATAATACTGAGTCTAAATCACGCCTCTAATTTTTCAATTTCACTCCATTCCGAAAAATTAATCAAAATTATTAAATCGTTGCTACCAAGCTCCTCTGAAAGATACCAACCATTTGGGAATTCAGATTTTTTAAATTCTTAAGTGTCTTCTCAGGCTGTACTACTTCGAGGTGTCACCTGCTCAGAAGTAAGGGCAGAGGAGTTGGCTCTGGAATTAGATCCTAACGTACAAGTAAAGGAGGAAGCGAGACGGCTGTCGGAGCAGTCGAACCTAAGCGATCAAGCACAAGGCTACCAGCCTTATCCATGTGCTGGTGATGAAGTGGTAAGAGAGACTTACGCTTTTTAGCAATGCATGCAATATTTGTGAAGGCTCCTTTAGTCCTTATCTATATTTTAGAAAACTATCGAGAAGTGTATTAAATTTTATTTAAATCAAAAACTTTAAGTAATTACTTAAATGCAAATCGAAGAGGCAATGCCATATTCTTCTTCTTCTATCTTATATATCTATCTATTCTTCGCATCTATTTACATAAAAACTGGTAAATTGCTCAACTTTTTTTTTTATATCTCTCACTACTTCTTTTTCAGGGTGACGCACCTTTCCATTTCAAAACAGAAGACGACCACGAACCGGTTGCCTACAAAGAGTCCCGGTCCAACTCCACCAATACCGTGGTCATTACCACCGCTCAGGTTCATCATCCTAACCAAGAAGTTAACTTGGAACAGGTGAGTACTGCTTCTCTTTAAAAATAAACACAAGTCTTTAAAAATTATATTTAAAACACTATGTGGTTATAACAAACATAGAAATTAAAATTCTAATAAAATAATTTCAATAACTTTTTTTTTTCTTAGATTAATCTAAATGAATAAAAAAAATAAGTTTCTAATTATTACTTTATAATTATTTCTTAACTGTTACGACCTTTTTTGATACTGATATTTTGTTTTAGGTTGCGGAAGGAGAAATGGTGGAAAACAAGCTGGTGATACCAGACGAAATGATGCAATATCTTAACCAATCAATATTGGGCACCGACTCGGTAACACCAGCTAAGACGGACTCCAACGCAACGGAAACCGAAGACAACGGCAAAAGCGAAACAACCAAAGACAATATGAGTGACGTCAAAAACACAAACAATTCCAGTGACAAAATCAGTGATGTCGCAATTAGTGACGATTCCCTACTCAAAAACCTAGGTGCCATAGGAAGTGATCTCAACATAAGTGATATTCCAGTCGATTTAAGATCTTTAGACGTTAGTATGTCGGGCAACAGCGGATCCCTTCTGGTTAAGACACCGGATGATAAGAACACGCCTTTGCAGGAGCAAACTATACCTGAGATTATAGCAGAGAAGTGCGAACAGGATTATAACAAACCGCCTACCAGTAGCACAACTAACAATCCATTACAATCGCTACAAACAATGACTGCGAATCAAACGGAGCAATCGAATAGAATGCGAATAAATAATCCTTTACCTCAGAAAACCACAATAAGTCCTAAAACTGCTGTAATGAGCACACAAAATGTCTTAAGTCCAAGTTTAGCACACAGTATGCTGAGTCCTCAAAGCCTTCCGCATAGCGCAATGAGCCCGCAAAGTGGAATGAGTCCGCACAATTTACAAAACTGCATGAGTCCTCACATGCCGCACGTCATGAGCCCTCCCAGCGTGTACAACGTGATGAGTCCTCAAAGCGTCATGAGCGTAATGTCACCCCAGCATAACGCTATGAGTCCGCAAAGCATGCAGAGTCTCATGAGTCCGCAGATGCCGAATCAAATGATGATGAGTCCGCGTCACAACAACATAGGCAGCCCGATGTCTCAGAACATCGCCAGTCCGATGATGAACATAGCGAGCCCTATGAGTCACGGCATGTCCAGCCCGATGCACCCGGGTCTTCAAAGTCCCTTGACTAGTCCCATGGTACAAAACATGTCTAACATGACTATGAACGGACCCCCAACCACGAATCAAACGCAGAATGTAATGATGAATATGAATCTAAATCAAAACCAAATCTCTGCAGGGCCATATGTCAACAATCGGCAAACTTGTAACGCAAAATTACCAAATAAAACTTACTCGAACGTTCCTAATCAATACCAAAATCAAAATTACGGACCGGCGCCTTCGTACCCCGTTCAGAACCAGAACATGATGCGGAACCAAAGCACGCAGCAATATCAAATTATGCAACAGCAGTACACTCCGAATCAAATGCCGCCGGGACTCCATGTGTTGCCGCAGAACCATACCAACATGATGTACAATAACCAAGCTATGAACTATCAATCGGTCAACTACCAAATGCCAACCAATCAGATGCAAATGTCGCGATCCTCCGCAATGAGCACCGACAACAGCGCTAATATGAGAACTATGAACGGCTACTGCGAGCAGCGCAACCAGATGCCGCCGCACAACGTATACAACCAAAACGGGCAATACCCGCAACCGCCGCCGTACAACGCCGCCGTGAACGCGGCCAACGTGATGGGCCCGCCACCGCCCAAGAACAACCATCAGTACAACCAGGCAATGATGAACAACAACCAGTACTACAACCATCAGCGGCCGTACAACCAGTGGGACTATCCTGGTAACCAGTTCAATAAGCACAACATGCAGAAGTCTGTACAGAACTCTGTAAACATGTCGACGGGGAGCCAGAAACCGGTGAACGGTACGAGAGCGTCCGTGAATTGTAATCAAATAGTCAAGAACGACCAGCAGACCGACTGCAGCATGAACAGTGTCAGAAGCCAGAATCAAGCCAGCGACGTACAAGTGTGGGATATATCCCAGTCGCAGATCGACGCGTCGAACGGGCGGAAGAAGAGCCAGAACAGCACGATGCGGCACGACACGTACCAGCGCACGTTGGAATACGTGGAGAGCTGCGAGAACTGGAAGAGTTCGGAAATGGTCTCCAGCAGCACCCATCCGCTGCACGGCGGGGACAACATGGTAGTGAACGATTTGCAGACTTCATTGTCATCGTTTTATGAAGAGAACCAGTATCTGCAAATGATACAGTGAAAGCGAGTAACGTAGTGAGTTTGGATGATTGAGTTTTGTTTTCCAAAGGGTTAATAAATTATGCAAATTTATACTGTGGATAAAGAACCGGAAATTTAAATACTAATTATAATACAAACAGATCCATCAATGGTTTGGAATCGACTTGTCTCTGTTGTCTGAGACCGTCTAGCTAGGTAACACCGCAACGTCTATTTTTACGAAAAAGTAGTGTGCCAATATTTTTTTGCAACTAGACGAGCATGCAGTTCACCTGGTGGTAAGTGATACCATAACAAATGATGCTGGTTAGGATGTCCACGTTACACTACACCATGCCTTGATACTAGATGCATTAGACATTCCATCATGTCGCTTATTTGAATAATAACTCCAAAAATTGTCTAATTAATCAAGGCAAAAATGGAGCTTGTGTAAACTTCCTTTGTCGGGTCTTGATAGTTTGCGTCTCATATCTCTGATAATGGTTTATGTGGAATGTTCTGTTATTATTTCTGATGATGATTAATTAATATCATTTCATATAGAATGACTACTAAATTAAATTACAAACAAAAATTATGAGATGCAGGAAGTTAGAAGAAACCATTTTTTTAAAAGCCGCTCTATGATTCTCCATAATTTAATAGTGTAACTATAGACTATAGGTCGCGGGAAGCCGCTGGATGCAGACAGCGCGGGACAGATCGGAGTGGATATCTTTGGGGGAGGCCTATGTCCAGCAGTGGGCGTTTATCGGCTGATGATGATGATGAACTATAGACTATAAATATATATATCAACACTAAAACTAAAACAAACACAAAGGTTGTAAAATGCTGCGTTATGCTCTGCTATATCACAGACTGACTAATTATAAAATTCTAAATTTAGTTCGTTATAAGATTTCAAAGTACATTAATGTTTGATTAAAAAAAAAGACAACACTTAAACTTCTGTAAATAGTGTTAATTTTAGAACCTTATCCAGATCGTCTTCCATGTTTAAATTAAGTACAATAAATATTACTTATCACGTAAAGTTAATTATAAATAATAGTTATATTTAGAGTTTTTGTACAGTTAATATATTAATGTGTCGAATCGAATATTATCTGTGCCTTTATAAACTTGGTATATAAAAAACTTTGTCTATGACTTAAGTGCCTTATAAATGAATTTTGTATCAAATGGTGATTAATTAATTTATAAATTGTTGTAAAATATTATATAGTTTTGTATGTAATAATATTTTAAGGCAGTGCGTTATTTTTTTTTGTTCTCCGTGCGAGTTAGGGCAAAAGAAATTGTTCAATACTGCCAACTTGTCATGTAATTAATTTTCTACGTAGTTTTTATTTTAGTATTAAACTGCCTCCGTGGCGCAGTGGCTAAACGTTAGCCTATTAACACGGAGGTGAGGTTCGATTCCGGGCTACAAATGGAAATATGTTGGTGGTAGGGTTTTACCAACCCGTCTGGCTAACTACTTTCATTGTAAATCTGTCGCCATTACAGCATCGACTGTTTGGGCCGACAATATTTTATAGGATTTACATGACAGCGTCGTTACTTGTGTCAACACTATGTCGAAAGTGAAGTTTAGTGTTTACCCCATTGTAGATAAAAAATATACCACTGAGTCTTCTGACAAATCCATGTTTTAAGTTGTCTCTCTCTACCTAATGGTGCATGCACGGTACTTTTAACTTTAACCGAGATATTATTGTACAAATTTACAAAACTTTTTCTAGAATTTTTACAGCATTGTTAAAAGAATGTTCTAGTTTTCAGGTTAAATTGTAACTTTTCTTATATTCATAGCTTGTTATATGATTAAAGCAATATTAAAATGGATGCCTTTCGAG
>DWHM01000077.1:0-12263 GCA_018247595.1 Losaria neptunus creber | reverse complement strand
CACACTTGAACATTTCCTAAAGCACGATCTAATTAGCTCTATTATTTATAATTTTACCTGCTTTATCTCTATTTGAACTATAGTCAGCAAAAATTTAAAGGCGGGATTGGGTTGTTTGATCTACGAATACGATTACAGTGTTGCCCTAATAATTTCTTATGTATGGAACGATGTAGGCTGTACAGTCGGGCTCATAGGCGTAAAACATACAGTACATGCCTATGTTCAACAGATACCTTTTAAAAACATATAACTTCCTATGCTAATTATTACTATGTGAATTTTTAGCAAAATGTTTAGGGAACTGTTGAAGAGTTAACCGTAAGGATTCATTTATTCTATACGAAGAAACCTTGGACCGAATGTAATGTACCAAGTGAATACTAAATCCATCCTATAGAAACCATACAATATATTATTTAGAACCGCATCAGTTGTTTGTTTTGTATTAAATAATTCCTTACATTATATATTTTTTTTCATTCAATATCTATTTATAATGCATTTTTATAAGAAAGCATTAATATTATTTCATAAGCTATTTGGTTTTTAGTACAATGTTCACAACATGGTCACATATAATTGAATTTATACTGAATGTGGAGATCTTTGGATAAGTCGCATGTTCAGCTGTGGATATCTATCGGCCGATAATGATGACAAAGCACATTTAAACTTTAAATCAAATCCCAATATTGTATTAAATGCAATTTTAAGTAAATTTACGGCCCAAACAATGAGACTGCGTAATCATTAATCAAAAGATTTTAATTTTTGATTGTAACTGACTGGTGATTTTTTCGGTTGCCGTTGGAGAAATTGTCTCATTGACGACTAATGGCACCTTCATCAGATTTTGGTCTATCTAATCCTAAAACCAGTAGCCGAAACTGATAGTTATTATATATACTATATATTTCTGTCATAACCAGATCGCAAAACTAAGTAATACTAATAAATTCATTTGTCGTGTCCTCTATTAGCATGTAGAGGAATGCAAACAAATCTCATCTCCTCCGAGACTATACGTCGACTTATAATTAAAGAGATCGATAATTTCGAGTGTCACACATAATCCCGAAACATGGATACACACTTAACACACATACATATACTCGTTTTTTTTAAACTAAATAATAATGAATACGACTACAGCAGAGCCGGGGCAAGTCTTGTAATTTATAATATATCAATATTGAGTATAGTAGCAATATATATAGTATAAGAGAGATTTAGAGGAAAATTGGTTAGCTTCTAACAATAAATTTTAACACAGTGCGCTATTAACTTCTTTTCTTTCTATTCATCTATACCTTTGGTTGTGGGAACTATTTAATTTTTTTTTATATATATATTTGCTAAAGCAGTGATTAAGCAGCAACGTTTGTATAAATTACAACATTTACTAGTGATACAGTTTAATTTTAACCAGTACTCATTTTACTATGTTCTAATAATGTGAAAAGGGCAGTAGTCTATCTCAACGTCGGCCGGTGTCGTTATCAGTAGAGAAAACTATATTTTCTGGTATGGGGTATACGACTCCATACCAGAATATATAACTATCGCTACCGCGAACGGCCAGCTCGTCGAGTCACTCGGGAATACTTTTATGCAATGATGTGAATTATTATACATAAATTTTTATTAATATCGAATGTAATTAACCACAAAACAAACACACGACATTCATTAACAGAATTAACGCTATAAAATTAATTCCAATATATCCTGAGTATTTTCACTTCATAGACAACAACAATTTTGATAAGTAATAAAATGCTAATTATATTGGCTCAACACCAGAAAAGTACAAGCTTAATGGGAATTTTAATGGTAGTACTCGCGGCGGTAGCCCGGCGGGCTGCCGGACTGCGAGTTGTCCGGGCGGCGCACGTCGCGCTCCTGACCATGCACGCAGCGAGTGCGTCGATGGGTCCTCCAGCAGGCACTTGACCCGCGCTGCGCGTAGTCGAAGAGGTCGTGGCTGGGGCCACGGATGTCTCTAGTTTCAATGTCGCCGCGTTCGCACGCCGTCAGCGGCCACTCGGGCAGAGAGCAGGGGGAGTGTGGCGGGGGGAGCGACGAGTGCGACGCAAGGGGAGCGTGCGGTAGTTTAGAACAAAGAACGTTACCTACGGAATAGGAGGCTGGCTCGCTGTGGGAGGTAGTACCGAAACCGTCTAAAAACTCAAATAAGTGGTCACACGTGATGTACGGCTGGTGTTTGAGCACGTGGCGCGGGGTTCGTGAGTCCTGCGGGATGTGGGTCTCGTGCACGTGGGGTGCACGTGCGCCGCGCGCCGCGGGTCAGTCGGCAGCGGGTGGGTCGCGCGGCGCCGCCGGGCTCCACGGCTGGACGGGCGGCGCCTCGTCGCACTCCGCTGTGCTACTATCCAACGACAGGCTGTTCAGCAGCATGTCGAAGAGTGTGTCCTGCGAATAAACACATACAAATAAACGATTGCTTCATTAGCAATAAGACCGCCCATTGTACATTTTTGTTCAAATGCTTATATTTATTATACATGTAACCCGGTGTACAATAAAGAGTTTTTATTATTATTATTATTATTATAAACAAATAAACGATTGCAAAGTATAAATTGCCTTAAATTTCGTGCCATACAAAAAGGTCTTTAGTATTAGTATTTCCATCTTCAGGCAAAGATACTTTTATCTTTATGACATGTTGTACATACGTACAACACGTCATAAGGATAAAAGGTGGGTGGACAATTTTCATTATTACCATGATAATGGTAATAATGAAAATTGTCATCACCTAAAATGGGTGCTTTATGGCGCCCGCATTCTTTGCCTCTCACAAATACTAACTCTACAGTACCAAAAAATGTTATCTTATAAAGCAGTGTTAATTATACATATTAATAATTTATATTGGTTTCCAGCTGTTCGTCTTTCTGTCTTCACGGTAAAACGCACGCCTGATGCTTACATTGTAGTCCAGTATAGCATCGACGTCATCAGCGTCATTGATGGGAGAAATGGAGGGCCAGTAGTCGTGTAGCGCCTCGGTGGAGCCTCCTGCGGCGAAGCCCGTCCGCCCTGCGATCGGATACAGACGCTTGTTATATAATTAATAAACCCGAAAGAGGTTCCAAATATCTAACAAGTTATTACTCTCTCATTAATTAGTGGCGACCATTTGACAGAATCTTGCAATATAAGTTCTTTCTTTTTACACCAGTAATTGTGAGAATAATACACTATCTCTTTTAAAAGAATACTCACTACTGTTTCTTTCAAAACTAAATTAATAAATTAATTAAGATTTTAACTTTTAAGAATAATAAATTAGCTCCGAACCCAACATACTCTAATTTCAGCACCAGAAGGTATAAACTTATTGTTCTTTAACATCCATTCTTTCGTTTTTTTCTTATTCGAATTAACACACACAATTTTAGTGTAGAATTTGAATCAATGATATTATATACAAACATCTCGCAAATAATACACACATTAGCCAAAAAATTCCAATAACATACTTTATAACACATTATTGTTTAATTACACTTTACTTTAGTCAGTACAAGTCCCCCATAACCTATCTTTGCCCCCGTTGAGGCAGGTATGCGAAGGAATTTACCCCAGGTAAAAAGAAGATAACTAGGGATATTAGCGTTACAAGGCAAGCAGTTAATCACTGGTATTCCGAGGCAGTTAAACTGTGGCTAGAGTGTCATCATCAACCAATATAAGTCCACTGCTGGGCATAGGGCTCCCCCAATAATGTTTTGATGATGTTGGACCATCTCCCACCACGATGATCCAATGAGAGTTGGAGGAGAGCCAGAGCCTGGTTTGTTGACTAGCAGGGTGCACTGTGAGCAGGTGTTATTGGATTGGGTATCTCATGGTGTTATGTGGGAGTGCACTTACCGTTATTAGATGGAGGGGTGTGAAGCAGTTGCCCGGGCGACAGCGGTGGTGCGCGGTGCTGGCGTGTCCGCGGCCGCGCGCCTGTACCAGCGGTCGCGCTCGTGCTCGATCCTCTACGCTGCGCCCTCTGCACATTGCTACTGCGTCCCGGTTCTGGTGACTGTGTGCTCATTGTCCAATTCCGTTTAGGCCCTGATAAATAATAATTACAATAAATATATATCAAAATAAAACATCATTATTAATTAAACATTTAATCATCATTCATCATTTCCACCGATGGATGTCCACTGCAGGACATAGTTCTCTAGTAAAGTATTTCAAACATCTTTGTGGGAGTGAAGTTTTATTTTAAAAGTTTATTTACATTAAATGTTATTTTATGAAACTTTCAATATTTATCACAAAAAAAATCACTTCCAGAATGATTTCTTTAAGTACAAAAGTAGTAACAAAATTAAAACATATTTGTTACATTACGTTCAAATATCAATACGTATATAATATGATCATCTCACCGTGCTTGGAATGTTTCGGCGTGAGGCCGTTGATGCGCATAAGATTGAGGAGCAGCATGTCGGTGTGGGCGGCGGTCGAGAGCTGCGGGTCGCTGGCGGAGGCCGCGGCTGCCGAACCTGGCCCCGGGATGGGAGAGAGCACGTTGTAGCCGTCGCTGCCTGCCGGGGTAACTGCCCGCCCGTGCACCGCGCACAACAACCGGCTGAGCGCATCAGCGCCCTCCTCGGCCGGCACTCCGCAAGCACCTTCTATGTCGTTTTCACCTGAAACGTTTATCATTCCTCCTTTTAATATAATGGAAAGTTATACGTTACGTTATATTTTTTTTAATAATTACGCTTTAAAAAATTACAATGTGAACTGTGTGTTCAGTACAATTAATACTATTTTTTTTTGCTAAGTATCCGACCATGAAGGTGAAATTGGTATGCTGTTTTCTTTAAGTAATTAATATTTATATGAGTTTTAAATTTAAATGGGACGAGGAAGCAAATTAAAGTACTGTGTCAATGTAAAAAGGGATGTATGGGGTCCCACATAACAACTCACGGGATACAAACCTGCCTCATTTGGTCGTGGTGCACTCTGCTTATCAACAAACGAGACTCTAGCTGCCTACCAATTCGTATTGGGCCAGCGTGGTGGGAGATGGCCCAACTCCTATATTAAGATAAAGCCTATTCCCAGTATCAGCCGAATTACACTTGTGCTACCAGGACAGTATTTTTTTTAATTTCTATTGACTACTGTCTTCTCATGTATTATGAGCAGATGATCTATGAATGAGAGAAGAATACGCAGAAATGAAAATCCACAAAAAATCTAGTTACAAAACGGATCTAGAAAACACAAGTAAACATACGTCACCATAGCCAACATATGTATATGTATATGTATAATTTTTTTTCTCTTATTCCTCCGACTACGGCCGGAGACCTTGTTTGCTTACATATATTACATTTATTTCATATTATTATTGTTAATATGTCTGTTTTTATAATACTTATGCATTTTACATATTGCTGTTACCATATCATATGCATTAAAAAATAATACATTTCCAATGTATATGTATATTAAATTTATGTAACTCTGATGTTACAGTAAGTGCTGTTAATTAGCTTTACTGTGACGTCACGGCGGGGCCCGCAGTGCGCGTCTTTCCCGACTTATCAGTATCCAGTTACTGGCTCGGAGCATTTGTATGGATTTGCAAGTGTGATTGTGGATTGACACCATGGGTCAAGAACAAGGACCACTTCGCATACCATAATTTATAGTCATGATGAAGCATACGCTGTGTTGGCGGTAGGTCTCTTGCCGGAGACCGTCTAGGTAGGTACCGCAGCTCATATTCCCACCGACAAATAGTAATGAGCAAACATTACTGTGTTAACTGAAGGGTGCTGTTTGCTAGTGAAATTACTGGGGTAACGAGACGTAACATCTTACGACTAAAGGCGACGAGCGCAATGTGGTGCTGTGTATACCATCTTAAACCAGCGCCGTGTTATGGACAAGTGTATCACTTACCATCAAGTGAACGTCTTGCTCGTCTCGTCGCCTCGTTGCACAAAAAAATCATTGACCATCAGTGTCTTTTTTTAAATTTCATTCTAGATAAAGATCTATAGTTTAAGCTGAACCACGCACTATAGATTTAAGCTACGCAAACAGTCTTCTTTTGAACTTCTTTAAAGCAGATCGCTGATATATTTTTTTAGTTTAATAAATATAACAAGATTAGTACATATTAGATATAGCATGGACAATCGACTTAGTTTCGTAGAAAAAAAAACTTCTTCAGCCGATAGGCCTCCACTGCTGTACATAGGCCTCTACCAATGGGGGAAGGGGGGTTAGGTCCGTCACCGACCACGCTGGCCTAATGCCGGTATAATGGCGAGCCATATCCTCATTTGTTGATTAGCAGGGTGCACCACCAGCAGGTGAGGTTGACTTGGGTCCCATGAGTCGTTGTGTAGAACCCCTTACACCCATTAATAACTTATGCTAAGCAACGCACTAACTTCTACAGAAGTCGTCTCCGAATGACCATACCAACTCAGGCTCATCAATCTTCCTAGACACTTGCAACTTTTATTACCACCAATCCCCCTTATTTTCACCACCAACCCCCCTTTACTCATAGCAATAACAAGCATACATTGTCTCTTTATATACGGCGCGACTAAAATTTTACATACACAAAATCAAATAAAGAAAGAAAATTAAAACAGATCAGCCACATATCAAATAGGCGAGGCTATAAAAAAAACACCTATTAATATATATATGTGTGTGTGTAATTGAGAAAATATCTAAATTAACTAAAACTAATTATCTGATGATTAGAGTCGGGTGCTGCGTAGTAATTGTTGTTGGTCTCGGTATTGTTCCAGGCAACAGCTACTACTTACTAAGTCTAGATATGCTATCGCATTATAGCGAGCAGCGGTAACGTACCACGTCGAAGTTCTAATTAAGTTTATAGACAAGTTAGCATTAAGTATGGAGTAGTAGTAGTTTTCCCATACAGACACAATGGTACAATGAACAATGCCGGCACAGAACTCGCGACCTTGGGGGGAGAAAGTCGTGGTCCGTTGCAGCGTTTACCTGCTCCATTCCTGCTGCAGCAGACCCTGCCTGAGGTTCTCAGTCTTATTATTATTATCCGCTGATGTGAACTGAATAGATGCTATCGAAGATATCAATTGTATGTTATAATTTATATATCTGTGTATAGTTTCTCCGAGAACAATTATTTATTGTATGTATGAGTATGTGTATATTGATGTTTTTTTGATGATTTGTTAACATCTTTTAGCAACTTTTAGACCGATATAAGCTTCATCGGATCTACGGCTCGAGGGTCCAGACTTCTAGATAAATTTTATGTATGTATATATTGTCTGTCCCTCCTTAATTATCTTTAAGAAGAGAGTTAAGGACCTCTTCATCTTTAGTTACACATTTTACTTTTTATATTTTATGTTTACTATGTATGTATTATATATTATCTATTGTTTATTTTTATATATACTCTTTCCTTTATCTCATGTTATTATTACTGGTACATAGTACAGCTGGGCATAACATCATAATAATTTATCCTCTGTCTGTGTGTATGCTGTAAGAAAACTCTTTTTAGTGTTAAGCTCGCCTTTGTAACATACTTCTTGATTTCTTTTTCTTTTATTATTATATTGTTTGTTTTTTATACGTGTATGTGTACAATAAATAAATAAATAAACTATTTGTCATTCTACTGCTGGTATGTCTTCGTTGCTAGGGGCCGTCTAGGTAGGTACCACCGCAGCTCCTACTTCTGCAGGCAAGTAGTAATATCTAAACATTACCAGGTTCCGGTTTGAAGGGTGCTGTATGCTAGTGAAATTACTGGGGTAACGAGACAACACCTTATGTCTCAAGGCAACGAGCGCAAAATGGTGCGGTGTATAGCGTCTTATCGTAAAAATTTATAAATTCTTTACTAACTTTGAGGGTGATAAAACAGGTCAATAATGTTTATAAGTCTATTGTCATAATAATAATCTTATTTCACACACTTTTTTATTATTCTGTTAATTGAACATGACGTTAAAGTCCGAAATAAAGTATCTTTTTATAAGTACCTCTTAACTTACTAACACACATATTGGTTCTTATAAAGTATTTAATTAATTACAACAGTTATATCTGTAAATGGAACGTAAGGGCGTCCAAACGATAAAGAAATTAAAACCTAAATCGATCGAGTCATTGGATGCCCACTGCTGGGCATAATCCTCATTCTAAGACCTTAACAAATAACGATCCTATTGTATTTATAAACAAGCAAATGTTTGTTCTATTTTTACATTCAACGGAGATACGAAACCAGTAAGACGTTCACCTGATGGTAAATAATACGCTTGCTCATCGGTCCTAGTTAGGACACACAGCACCACACTGTGGTTTTTGGTTTAAGACATAAGATGTTAAGTCTCGTTACTCCAGTAATTTCACTAGCTACAGCACCCTTCAAACCGGAATATAATAATGTTCGCACAGTACTGTTTGCCGGCTGCAACAGGAGTTGCGGTGGTATCTGAGTATACGGTCTCCGGCAACAGAGCCGTTTACTACAAACAAAAATCTATTGTTAGTTTTCTTTACTAGAGACGTTTTAAATAAAATCTTGATAAGCTTAATAAGAAAACTCCGTCCCACTGGGCAGCTAACCCAGATATTAACAGGCCACGGTGGATTCTGGCAACACTTGAACCGTTCCAAGTGTCGGGGGAGCCCGTCGTGTATGTGTGGCGACGGTGCGGAGGGAACGGTTCCTCACTTGCTGACTGAGCGTCCAATTCATAGGATATTACGGTATGAATTTGAACAGGAAACAGGCTTAAGAATACAGATAGATAGTTTTAACGATTTAATAACTTGTAAATTAGTTAGAGATAAGTTCATAAAATATTGCCAAGAAATATGTACTGCAGTGAATAATAGGAATAGGAACGTCTAAACATGACTATAACACATAAGTATATACACGTAAGTGTATATACTATTTTGTAATGGTAGATAATAGGATAGCATAGATATCGAGCGATATAAATAAATTGTTAAAAAAGCCCTGAATAATAATATCAAGGAAAAGAGGAAATTATAAAAAAAAAAAGTATACAACACTCTTCCAACTGGAATGTAGTAATCTGTCTACATCACTGTTTGTTGGCTGCAATAGGAGCTGCGGAGTAACTACCCAGACGGTCTCCGATAATATTTTTTGATTAGCAGCCGCTTGTTGATGGATGGCCATGACATAAATATGTAGGTTTCCTCACGATGTTTACCTTCACCGTCGAAGCACGTGTTATTAGTTGGTGTTATACTAACTGCATGCAAATTGAAAAAATCATTAGTGCAGGCCGGATTCGAACCCGGTATCTTCGGAGTGGAAGGCCGGCGCTCAAACCACTATGCTATCATAGCTCACCTCTAGGCTGTACACCGTATAATAAAACCTATAAATCTAAATATATTCACAAGGTCTAGTTTTTGAAAACTGCATATATTTTGCTTGTTGCTATAGCTAAGTTGCTTGTAGCTATTTTGCTTGTTGCTATAGCACAAATCATGTACTAAATTTTTCTTTTTATTTTAGGGCGAATGTATATGGATACACTTAGTCTTACTATTGTTAAGCAGTGCGCCATTATGTCTTCATTGTGACAAACGATTAAAATCTCCTTGTACATATTTTTGAATTTGATGTATGTCAGTTCCTAGTACCAATAGACATATGTCATTAGCATGCCCTACTGTACTGTGAGTTAAGATGTATTTGTATTTTTGATTGTGAAGCCTTACGCTTCCTAATGCAGTATATTTGGATCCTATTGTTAAAGCGGATGCATTTAATACAAACGGTCCAGCAGCTTGACGCTCCATTACCCTAATATACCTTCCTTCTGCTATTGCGCGAACGGTTACAAAGGGAACTGAACATATGTTAATGACTTTGTTTGCGTGGAGTTTAAAACATTGCTTTCGGATTACTTATCAAACTTTTCGATGAAAATTTTTCAAAATTATAATATGAGCAGAATCCGCTGTACACTTCTCTGTAACAAAGCTAACTAGAATGTCCACACAACATCGTGTTTCTTCCATGGATTTTGTTCCTTATCGTAATGATATCAAAATTGATCTTCATTGAAACGTTTTCTCTTTCTCTAAACAACGTGGCGGTGGTTAGTATGATATACACAGCATCACATTGCGCTCATCGCCTTGAGACGAAAGATGTCTCGTTACCCAAGTAATTTCACTAGCATCCAGCACCCTTCAAACCGGACTACAATAAAGTTTGCACAGTTTGTCGGCTGCAATAGGAGCTACAGTGGTACCTACATAAACGGTCTTCGGGAACACAGACCTACCACCAGTAACTGCTTTACTCTTGATGGTTTTTAATAGATTCTTTCAGTAATTTTAGGACTCCAGTAGAAGTAAATTCCAGTAATTCAATTTCTTGAGAATCCTTGATTTATTAGTCTTTTAATTTTTCTATTTTGGTATTTCTTTGTAAATTTGTATTTTAAATCTTTGCAAGAATAAACTCTATTGAGATTAACAGTTCTCAATAGATTGTTAATTAAACTGTATGTTCACTTATTTCAAGTTACCTACGTAATTCAATTAATTTGATAATATCACGTAATAAAGTAATTGTTTTTCCAACAAGGCCAACAAGCGTTCAAGCGTTTCATTAACGGGAGCATTGTTAGGAAGATTCTTCAGCACTCATTAAAACCAATTACGTGAGTAATTTTCGCAGGAAAATGTGTCTTTAATTAATTTATGTTTTCCTGCGCGTTTAGCTAATGATAAATATTTTAATTTTTCCGTGTTTGCGACTGAAACGCTTTTCGAATGAAGACGAAGGTCACGGAGAACTAGAATTTCTCTACAGCACTTAAACCAAATTGGAGCTTTTGTATCGTCTTTATGAAATACGTTGTATGCTCTATGGCTGATGTCAACAGCCTTTATATTCTCGTTAACGTTAGATATATTCCACAGGTTTTACCTTTTTTTTTTAAAAAAAAAAAACTTGTTTTTTTAATCCTTTTAATAGCATATTTAAAAAGCCTTTCATCATTTCATAGAAAATTTCTATTGCACAGAATAATGGAAAAATTATTACACATCAGTTTATTTTAGATCAAATTTTATGAATTTTTTGATATTTATTTAACGCCGTTTTTTTTTTTTATAAATATACCATTACTTGAATATTTGTCGGAGAAAAGTTAAATTTTTGGATATACGACAATGTTCTCTATAAGCCACATCTCATTCCCGAAAGAGTACTTAGAAACACTCCCGTACTTAAAGCTCCACTTTATGCCGTGCCAAATATTACGGGGGATATTTTATTCAATCACAGAACTCGAGGAAATAAAGCTACATTCACTCACTTCGCTTTATTATTACATTTTTATCAAAATAAGGCTGACAGGTGATTTAAGTACATCGGCGTCGGAAATTAGCAACATACATCTAATAAATCTAATATTAAGCAAATTACGTTTATATTAACATGGTGGAGATTGTCTACCTTTATGTACGGAAATAAAAGAGTTCATATTCTTCAAAAGTCATTGATGAAGAGTTTCGGTAGTGTTTTCGTCAAATAGAAGATTGCTGAATGAATTTGAAAGAAGACAGATCCGTCTCGGAGACATCAACTTACCAAGGACTTCGGGATTTGGTCATTGGTTATCGTTTTAGCACAGGTGCGGCGGTATATAGCAACCACTTATATATTAAAGATTGTTTATGTTTAAAGTTCAATACTACCACTTCTACCACAGCATCTTCATACATAGGTTGGCAAGCAGAGAGAAAGATTTTATCTTCTTCTTCTTCAGAGAATGCCCATAGGCAGTACGTCCGCCTATTGTACCCTAATTTTAAGTATTTTCAATAACGTTTTAAATAAAATAAATAAAGATAATACTATAGTTTTCTAAAAAGTAAATAAATAAGTTCTGTACCTTGAGGCATATGAATTATTGTAAAAGCTTTAGCGCGTAGCTTGCACACAGCCAATGATAACAGAATTTTCAAAATGAAATTTGTGACTAAAACCCCGGAAAGGCGGGGTTAGCTAGAAAATAATTTTAGAAAGCCGTTTGTAGTCCGCCCTGGAAAAACATGACTGTATACTCTCCTATACAATATAAAAGGTATAGTTCAGTAACAAATTGTTTATATTCTTCACAATTTTTTTAAAATTAGTCATTTATGTACTATAATATTGACAACAATTTTAAATG
>DWHM01000076.1:0-12263 GCA_018247595.1 Losaria neptunus creber | reverse complement strand
TAAAACCTAATCACCTTGATGTTGTAAAGAAAATATCATTTAAATCTGACGCTTAGTTTAGTTCAGCTATAGACATTCACTTTTCTTCCTCTCCGCTCTAATGACAAATGAAAACCACTAATTGACATTCCTCTATTGTGTAATTTTTAGGTGAAAGTAAGCAAATGCCGTTACGCAATATGGAACTCAGATATGTCGATAGTGGCGTTGCTAGGCAAGCACACTGTGACACTGTGCAGTCGCCGCTTGGAACAGCTTTGCACCGTCACAGAGGGCGCCAGGGTCAAGTCTGGCGCTTTCGACGATTCCACGCCGCAGCCAGTGTTCATCTACACTACAGCGAACCACATCAAATACTGCTGCAAAGATGGGTATGTTTCTTAATCAAACAAATTGGTTACTACTTCACCACGATCACACCAAATGTTAACTCATGATGTAATCTACTGCGCTAAACCTATCTCGCTGTACATATAAGATAAATATTGTGTCAATGGATGATATTTTTTAAGTAAATGGGCAAGCGTCGCTAGTGGTGGGTTCCCAACAACAGAGTATCGGAAACCATATAGTTAGGTACCACAGCAGCGCCACTAAATAATAGTATGCAAACATTTCGGTGTTCTAAATTGTTTAGTAACCAGTGAAATTACTAGATGACTTTATTTCTTTTGTGTCTTAACGTTCAACAGTGTATACATTGAATGTGTGAAAATTAAATATTGTCCTATCGCCCGCGTAGGTCTCGTCGCTTTGACAAATAAAAAAAAATAATGTTATTGTATACAGTATTGTAGTTTATATGTCTGTACGCAACCTTATTAAACTGTACGGTGTTTGCAGCGATTACGGCATTATACGCACCCTGGACGTGCCCGTATACTTGGTGAAAGTGGTGGCGAACGAGTCCGGCGTGCGCGTCGTCTGCCTCGATAGGGAATGCCGGCCCAAGGTGCTGAGCATCGACGCTACTGAGTACAGGTACACCGGTTTTCTGTAGTTACTATGATCTAATAAGAGTTCTCCTTTTTTATCACTTGAAATCGGTGCTGTATAAAAGTCAAAAATACGACTCATTGTTATATGCAGTAGATAGGTGTGTTGCTAAATTTGTTTGCATGTCCAGATTCAAGTTGGCGCTGGTGACCTGTCAATATGACCAGGTACTCCACATGGTGCGTACCGCTAAGTTAGTGGGGCAGAGCATCATTTCGTATCTGCAAGAGAAAGGTGACGTTTTATATATTTTTTAATTTTTTTTTTCTTTTTTCTGTCTTACTTCCTTTATTATAATTAATATTTTATGTGGTTGAGTTTAAATTTGACATTTGTTATCAATAGAACTTGCAAATAATTTTTGATTCAGGAAAAGAGATTTGTTTGGCGAAGTCCTTTCATTCAGCTTATAGATGTTCATTGCTAACAACGTACTTCTTAGAGTCCATAATACTAAGTAATTTACATTATGTTGTTTTTGTTTATTATATAGGTTATCCAGAAGTGGCTCTACATTTCGTAAAGGATCCGCGTACTCGTCTTTCCCTTGCGCTACAATGTGGCAACATCGAGGTGGCTTTGGAATCCGCGAAGAGCTTAGACGAACCGGAAGCTTGGGACAAACTGGCACAAGCCGCTTTGACCATTGGCAACCACCAGGTATTGTAGTCATTGCAATTACAACTACGATTTTCTTTCTTTTTTTAATGCTTAATCACAAACCCACCTGGTGTTAAATAGTCTTAAAACGCACCAGCTTAGTAACAGCCTAATTACTCTTCTCTTGAAGACATGTTCGTTATTTTTGAACAGTAGTACTTACGGTGGTTATTTGTTGCACTTTGCTGTTATTATCATTAATAGAAGCTCTTTAGCGTGTCTGCTTTTTATTGACCATAGCCACTACTAATATAATAGTTGGCAATAAAACTTAGTTCACTGTATTATCTTATTCAGATCGTGGAGATGTGCTACCAGCGTACGAAGAATTTCGACAAACTCTCATTCCTCTACCTGATCACCGGCAACCTGGAAAAGCTGCGTAAGATGATGAAAATCGCCGAGATAAGGAAGGATGTATCATCGCAATTCCAGGGTGCACTTTTACTGGGCGACGTCAAAGAGAGGATTCGTCTACTGAAAAATTCTGGTCAGGTAATATCTTTTTGCAAATAGCTGTGACTAACTGGTTGTCTTAACACGGAGAATCAATATCCATCTACTACAGATCACGGGTTATAAAACATGTTTTCACCCACAGCTTTCCCTGGCTTACCTGACAGCTATAAACCACAAGCAATTGGAGGAGGCGGAGCCGCTAAGAGCAGCACTTGAAGCGGCTGGGTTGCCGATACCCGAGCCCAACCCAGACGCGGTGGTACTTAGGCCTCCGCTACCGGTGCATAGGGCTCAACCAAACTGGCCTCTTTTGGCAGTCTCTAAGTATGTATAATTAACTTTTTGAAATCTAGATTGTTAAGAGAGTTAACTTTTTCTGCTTTTTTAATTTAGTTTGAGCATTAAATTTCATAGTGATTCTTCTTAATTCTAATTAACCTCTTGATTTCTTACATGTTGTGTGCTGTATAATTAATATTTTTTTATTTCCATTAGACTTATATTTGACCTCAATTTTAAATGGTGTTAAGTGTTAATGAAGTCGAGGATGATGATTGCTCGTTTATTCATAATTCTCCTCCCCTCGTATGTTGACAGATGGAACACAGCAATGCTGTTATGGCAGCAGATTTACAATTTGAGGGTAGCTAGCTAGGTGGATTCAGAAAAATCCCCCTCTCATCCGAAATCCACAAACTGTGGCCAGGGAATCGAACGAAGTATCCACTTGTTACTAAGCAAGTCTTGGGCTACTGCACTACAAAGACAGTTGATTTATGTTTTTCCTATATTTTCTTCCGTCGTAATTGATCGAAACGTTCTTTTAAAGGAGCTTCTTTGAAGTGGCTGGTGGAGCGCGCGCTGGCGGCGACAGTAGCGCCGTGGCGGCAGCAGCAGAGGACGAGCCTCTAGAGGCAACAGGCGCTTGGGGCGACGATGAGGATGTCTTGCAAGAGAACAAGGTGAATGAGGAAAATAAACTTTTTTTTTATTCCTTTATTGTAACTCCTTTTAGGTAAGGTACACAAAAGGCGGGCTTAATGCCAGCAGGTATTCTCCACCAGCCAAAAGAGTTGTACACTTCGGTTGTTTGTTTTAAGTATTACGCACCATACTGTCAAAATTGACGAAATAAGACGTTACCTCTCGTTACACCAGTAATTTCAATGGATAAAATGCCCTTCCATTAGGAAAACAGTATGTTTGTATAAAACTATTTGGTACATTTAGATGGTCTTCGGTAACCGATCTAACATCAGTTTATTTTTCAGCTGTCTTCGTATATTATAATGAATTTTGTTTTCGCAGGAGGATGGAGATGAGATCATGGAGGATGCTTGCGATGACGGTGGTTGGGATGTCGGGGATGAGGACCTGGAGCTGCCGGAGGATTTGGCTCCTGTTTCAGGTAAACTTCGATGAGAGTTTTTGCTTCCATTGCCTTTTTTAGATCGTCGTACTTGCTTCTAGAGGATAGAGTTCATACAGGCGACCCTCAATTTTTAAATCAATATGTGTAAAAAAAATATTAAAAGTAAATATATTACAGCGGATATCGACGGTGGAGAGGAGGCGAGCGCGTATTTCGTCGCACCGACCCGCGGCCCATCAGCTGCGATGGCTAAGCTGCGCACTGCACATGATCACGTCGCAGTCGGACAGTTCGAGGTTGCGCTTAGGTTACCAAAATTTTTTTATATCATGCATATGCAGGTTCATTATCAACAATCATAGAAAATAATGGATTCTTTCACATATGCTCTTTATCTAAAATATGAAATATTAAATGTGATTATTTTAGTCTTTTCGTAGGTTTTTGTTAGGTCTCCATTCTTCCGAAAATCGGACAAACCTTCCATCGTATACAATATGAAAATCTATTCTATCTTGAAATTTATCATAAAATTTGGGTCTAAAAATCAAATATAACTTTGTTGAAATGTTTCGTCTCAAAAATGTCGTAATTTATGTTAACTTTGGTAAAACGCACAGGCTGCTGAATGAGCAAGTAGGCGTGGTAAACTTTGAACCGTATGCGGAGGCGTTGCCGCGCATGTACGCGCGCGCGCGTCTCGCCTTTGGCGCATTGCCCGGCCTGCCACCTCTCGTCGCCGCACTTCACCGCAACTGGAAGGAGGCCAGCGGCGCTGACTTAATGCCAATTGTCAGTGAGTATACCCTGTACGCTTCGTATACAACCTATGTGGAAGGACTGTTACTGGAAACGAGATGGATACCACCTCAATGTCAAACTGTAACTTTATAAACAAATTCCGGTACTGACTAACGATGTGCGTATTCTGTAAGTCCGTAGTCGCTCAGAATGAGTGGGAAAGAGTTTGGGGTTTATCTGATTGATAAATTGGTAATGAAGTAATGTCCTGATCACCAACATAGCCTTTCTATTGGGCAAACTGAAATGGTAACTGCCTGGTCTCATTTGTCGGGTAAGTGACTACTGTTGGTGAGGACGTCTCTTAGAAGGAGACCGTATCCAGGCAAACCCTCCGCGGTGGCCCCTGGCCAGTTTTGATGTACAATTTTAAATCTTTACGATTTGAAAGTGAAACCGATATTATTAATTTCTTCAGCGATCAAACTGAACGACCTGGTGACACAACTGCAGCAGTGCTACCAATTGACAACAGCAGGAAAATTCACGGAAGCGGTGGAGAAATTGCAGCACGTCGCCCAGAGCATCCCCTTACTGCAGGTTGATGGTAAACAGGAGTTAGCGGAGGCGCAACAGCTGCTGACCATATGCAGGGAGTACCTGCTTGGTTTACAGATGGAAACTGCCAGGAAAGGTGAGGGCATGCGTACAGTGTATTATGATTAGTTATAAATAATAGGTGTTGTTTATTACTATAAATGTAGCTATTTAGCTTGTGTTACCAAGTTTTTAATGCCATTGCATTGTGGAGCACAGACTTTAGGAAAGTCCCACAATGTGCAATAGACTTTAATAGGATTATGTAAAATATTTTTATTCATTGTTAATTATTTTAATTTGATGTCGTTTATCCATAAAATGTGATCTATTCTAATAACATTCTAGGTATGCCGAAGAACACCCTCGAGGAGCAGAAGCGTACATGCGAAATGGCCGCGTACTTCACCCACTGCAAGCTGCAACCCGTGCATCAGATACTAACCTTGCGGACTGCATTAAACATGTTCTTCAAACTGAAGAACTTTAGGACGGCCGCGTCGTTCGCCCGGAGGCTGTTAGAGTTGGGACCGAGGCCGGAGGTGGCGCAGCAAGCGAGGAAGATCCTGCAAGCTTGCGAGAAAACGCCGTCGGACGAGCACCAGCTGCTGTACGACGAGCACAACCCATTCAACATCTGCGGCTTAAGCTACATGCCTATATACAGGGGCAAGCCGGAGGAGAAGTGCCCACTGTGCGGTGCCAGCTTCATGCCGGAGCACAAGGGAAAGCTGTGTCCGGTGTGCGGAGTCGCGGAGATCGGTAAGGATGTGCTCGGAATGAGGATCTGCCCGCTTCAGTTCCAGAGGTAATTCTCGAAATGTATTAATATATTTCTTTCTTTATATGTAACTATTGTTTAAGTGACATAGAATAAATATTATTATATATGACTGTTTGTTTTGTATTGGAAATGACCTAATTTATGCATTTTATTGAAAATTTACTTTACTGATTATGATCATGAAATGTCTTCGTCAAATTGAAGTTACTATATCAGGTGCCATCAACCTGCAGAACGCGAGCCACATGCAGCTCTTTGGATGTGAACCTGTGGCACTTTATCTTCACAATCAAATATTATTTATTTAAAAAAAAACACTTTTTAAAATTGTTCTGAACCGATTAACGAAGATTAGGCACCATTTTTGTGTTGTGAAAAAACACTACTTATTTATGAATAAATAGATTAGGTTTTTTCTTTATTGAAAAACTTTATTTATGCAAGTACTATTCAATGTCGGCAAGAAAAAAATTGTGTGGCTCTTTAAAGACTTTGAACTTTTGTAAATCGTTATTAATCACTCTTCCGACTCGAAAGGTTGTCGACCCCTATATAGGTAGCTCTGTTTTTAAATACATTAACAAAATTACTGGAGTGTCGAGATATCATATGCTGATGCGTAGTAGACAATGTGGTGTAGTTTATGTCATCCTAACTGTCATGTTTACTGTTCATCCCATCGCTTTGTTGAATAAAAGCCAAAAAACATTTTCTATTACTGTATATGAAAATTAATAATACGTAATACATAATATTCTCACGAGTATGTATATTTGTTTGTTTTTGGTAAATTTTTCGCCCTGCTGGCGGTTGGTCTCAGTTGACAGAGACAGTTTTGGTAGATACCGCAGCTGCTATAGCATTTTGAAGGGTGCTGTATGCTAGTGAAATTACTGGGGTAACGAGGCGTAACACCTTAAGTCTCAAGGTGACGAGCGGAATGGTGTGCTGTATAAACCATTTTAACTAGCGCCACGTTGTTATGGGCAGGCGAGTTGTATCATTTACCATCAGGTGAACGCCTTGCTGGTCTCGTCGCCTCATAGAATAAAAAAAAAAGTGGCGAAAAATATAAAAAACTCTTGATTGTTTCTGTAGCGCAGTCTCCAAGTGATTTGTGGAGGTATCTGGTTTGATTTAGGTACTACATGTTGTAAAGTTTGTTTTTAGTGGCTTGGTTGTCCAAAAACACACCTGGTCTACATAGTAAATTAACAAAAATCAATGAATTCGCAATAATTCCTCCAAACCCATGCGGAAATAAAACACTATTGTATTTTTTTTATTTATTACTTACATATTTATTTAATTAACATTTACAAGTACAGAATTATCACTACATAAAAATATTTAACGGATATTGAATATTTATTTTTATAAGCGAATTAAACGTCAACTGGTTTCACCTCTTTGCTCCTGTAACAATAAAAAAATCATGTCCGTGTCTCTAAGAGACTGTCATAAAGACCTGCAGTGTATATTATTCTAACTAGTATTACCAGGTAAAATTTAGCTACAGTATGGGATTCTAAAAAAAGGAATGAGTGATGATTCCTTGGAGTTGGGAACGCATAGGATATTATCATCATGATCAGCCTACTACTGGACATAGACCTCCGTCAAAGACCTCCACTCCAACCAGACTTGCGCTGTCTGCAACCAGTGGTTTCCTGCAACCTTCACCAGTATATCGGTCTAACTTATGAGGATTTCACTCTAGGACCTTACTACCCTATCGGCTGTCAGTCCTTAACAAGCGGATTGTATGTCTGTTTGCCACCTCAATGGTATAAAAAAAATGTAATGATATATTTATTTATATCACTTCGTACTGTGCCTGATTGGAACTGTGATTGGGTTTGATTGTGAGCTTACTTGTTATTGAGCATGTCCTGTATCTCGTCGAAGGTTTTCCCTTTGGTCTCAGGCAGCAGCGGGCTCACTGAGAACACGAATCCGAACCCGCAGCACACCGCTAGTACCCAGAACGCGGTGTAGATGCCGTGAGATGCCGCCACGTCGCGGAAAAACCTTGCCGCGTGGATGATAAAAGTTATGGTTATCTAGTGCTTTCATCAATTGATAAATGTCCACTGTTTGCCATAAACCTTACCCACAGATCTACACACAGATCCTGCTTTCACCAGATCATCGGTCCACCTTATGGTGTCAAAATAAGTAAAATTTTAATGGAAAGGTTTTTAGGATTCGCTAGGTTGGTTGTTTACCATCTTTACCGTGAACCTATCGCTAAAACAACCTCAGTTTATTCTGATAATCATATGATGGCATAGGTTCTATCACCACCTCGTTGTCATTTAATATTTTTAATTTTAAAGAAAAAAATTACGTAATATGTAACGTCATCATCCACCGTTTAAGATTATTCAGAATATATTAGGACAATGCACCTGGTCCACACGAAGCCGGCCAGCCAGCACATGAAGGACGCAATGCCGCTCGCTAGACACTTTGTCTTCACTGGGAACATCTCCGCCACCAGGATCCACGGCACTGGACCAACGCCTGCCGTACACGTACATTACAATTAGGACAATACCTACATAACCCAGAAGACCAGTTAAAACACGATTTCTTTTACTAAACATTAGCTGAAAATATTACAGCATTTAAATTACTGGGGTAACGAGACCTAACATTATGTTTTACGACGATGACCACAATGTGGTGCAGTGTACATCATTCTAACTAGTGCCACATTGTTGTATGCAGACATGTCAATTATCAACAGGTAACGAAATGCTCGGTTCGTCGTTTCTTCGTATAAATAAAGTGTTTACTGCACCAACGATATAGGTAAGAAAACTGGTGAATTGTCTTCATTATGATCGAGTGACGGGTCTGTATGCAACACTGACCGAGGGTGAACAGCACCATGTAGATGATGAGGCAGAGTAGCGGTATGAACGCGACGCCAGACACGTCGTACTTGTAATGGGAGTCCAGCAGCGCGTACACGCCGATGAGGCCCTGCAGCAGCAACACAAGTATAAAGTTTAAAAAAAAAAAGCTCACGCGCAAGAAAATACGCTGACATATTTCCATACACGTTCGCATTTAACAGCAAATAAACTCCATTAACTTACCAAGAATATGGTAAGTCCCAGCGAGGTGGTCCACATGAGCAGTTTCCTGCCGAGCCTGTCCACTACGAGAGGCGTGATGCAGCTGGTCACAACCTAGTATTAGAAGAGGATACTTAAAATATAGTCTAACTATAGATTAAAAATTAAATTTTTTTTTATAGTCTATTTCTGTTGAGTATAAATGTGTAGTTGTGAGTTGTACCATTTTTTACCTCATGCTGAAGAAGGTTGTGGGAAGCGGTATCAATACATTTTGTTATATGCTCAGCTCTTAAAGAAACGAACTATACATTAATTGACTCCGTGGTGTCATAATTAACTGTTTGGTTAGTGACACGAAGGTACCAGCTTCGATTCTCGAGCCATATATATAAGCTTTTAAAGTTGACCGATGTCAAGTATTACCAGGAACTTTTCGTCACGACTAAGACAACAGTGTCACCTGAACAACTCCCATGATAATGGTACCGTCAGACGCCGATATCCTAGTGCCGATCTTGACCAGAAGCTCCTCCATGTAGAATAGCAGCACGTCTATACCCGACAACTGGAGCAGCATAGCGAGGAACACGCAGATACCTACGGTAGATAATGTCGATGGTATTACCGGTAACAATTAGTTTTAACTAATCTGGTCTTAGCGAAGTCCGTACAGACCTAAGGCTTTCACATGACCTCTAGTTGCCCACAGGTCTTTAATGCTGGGCTCCTCTTTGAACTCCCTCGCGACCATCGCCTGCAGACCGTCCAGTTCGATTTGGACCTGTTCTTTCTTCATACCGCGCAGCTTTTGCAGCACTTCTGATGCCTCTTCAATACGCCCTACACAGAATATATACATGTCTATTTATATTGTGTAGAATATATGTGATTTTTACGTGTTTTGGTATCCACGTCTATCATCATCAGCCGAAAGACGTCCACTGCTGGGCATAGGCCTCCTCCAAATAGTGGGGGAATTTGGGCCATCTCCCACCACGCTGGCTCAATGTGGGTTGGTGGGGAGCCAGGGCTTCGTTTGTTGATTAGCAACGTGCATCACGAGAAGGTGAGGTTGACTTGGGTCCGAAAGTTGTTGTTTGGGACCCCATACACCCCTCTATCCTATCCTATCCATGTCTACATTTTTACTATTGTTAATTTTCTTTTTGCATTCGATGACATTTTTGTTTATTCTCTTCACATCCTGGAAGGTTATCTGGAAGAAAATACCTTCTAACATTATGAGCGCCTTTTTGTTTACTGTACCTCCCTTATACCTATAACGTATGTTTAAAAAAAATTTGAGTTGATTGTCCTCATAATTTTGTTTTTTTGTTTAATCTATATACAATACCTTTGTATACTAAAAAGAAGGGTGTCTCAGGTATGAGCCACGTGAAGGGCACGTAGAACAGCGAGAGTATACCGCCGGTGGCCGTCAGCCCCCAGTAGGAGGTGAACGGGCCGATCGCGTATGCCAGGAGGAAGCCCACGTTGATGAAAAGGAGGAACAGGGCGCTCAGAGATCCACGGATTTTATCCTGATAGATAATAGTAGTGTAAATATCCCAATTAATGCTTCAATATTGTAAGCAGATAATTAAATACATTTTTTTTATATGAAATTGTGTTACTTCAGCGATCTCTCCGATGTATAATGGCACTGTCGCGAACTGCATGCCGGTCGCGCAGCCCCACGCCAGCCTGGCCACGTACATCGTGGGCAGATCGGTGGCCACTCCAGCGAGCAGCCAGCCTAGCAATAGAGGCAGGCTCGAGCTCATGATAATCCATCGACGGCCTATGTACTTCGACAGGGGAACTGTTATCAGAGGACCTGACGGAAAAATTTAACAGATTAAACAAGAGTCTAGGTCACACCAGTGTATATTTCCGCCGCTAAACCGTAGTTTAAAAGGTCGGTAGTTAAATATATTACTTGGGTAATGAGACTCTAAACGGGAACACAGTAAGGTTTGGACAATTTTGTTTTTGGCACAGAAAATAGGCATTGTGCTGATTCTTACAGGTCTCTAGTAACAGAGTAACATTAATAAAAATTACGGTTACGTCCGCCATTTTGAATTTATTACCCAAAAGCCCGCCGAGCACGAGAAGCGATCCTATCCAGGACTCCTGTTGAAGAGTGGGCACCTGGGACAGCGGGGAGCCCGGGCCGCGCAGCTGCGGAAGCACCGGCGACGTCCACCCCATCGACATGCCCGTACACAGGCTGCCGTAACTTGCTGCCAGGGGTATACACCTCGTTAATACCACATTAAATTAAATCTATAGACATATTATTAATCGCTGCTGGTGTATTTGCATTCATAATTTTTTATATTTACCTTGTTATAGGTACAAGCCGGCGGTGTTGTGTGCGTGATTTATTTATTTTTAATGTGTTGTAGGGTGACCATATTTTAACTATGGTATCGTGGGGCCTATCGCACTGAAGACGACCATAGAGAGAGTTTTAATTGTTACACATCCTACACAACCTTGTTTCCCCATTTAAGGGTATCTTTTGAGGATTGCCACAAGCAAAAAACATTGAGTAACCGTATTGCATGGAAAAGTTATTATTCAATATCTTAATTGTAAAGATTTTTACGTCTACACAAGGAATTGAAATTTAAACATCTTTTTACTGATTACTTTTTTAATTAAAAGGTTAATAGAAAAAAACTGTCGTGTTTGTCCCGGTAGTAAAACTAAGAAAAAATTCAGCGAAGTAACAAATAATTTATGTACAGTGAATTATTTTATAAAAATGGAACTCTGGTTAGAATGACAACACTACACCTCATTATCCTCATAGTTTTTATTAAGTCTAGTTACCTCAGTAATTAATTAGATTGTATCAACATATACAAAGAACTAGTAAGAAAAAAAGTAAAAATTCATATTTCATGAACGATTGCGGCATGATGCTTAGGTTTCATTCTTCAACGCAGAATAAACACAAAACAGTTTGAGTACCTTTGCTTTGTAGTTGTGCATCTAAAGTATAGAAAATGTAGTTTATATCACACGCGGACACAAAACCGCTCATGTTTAATAATGCACAGGCCCCCGGCTTGATTGCCTTGAGCTTTTGTTGTATTTGTTGTAAAGTTGATATTATCTGCACAATTTTACTTTTAATATTTACCTATAAAATACCAGTAGCGAGAAATTAATCTGCCTGTCCGTTGGTGTCACCACACTTTAATTTTTTACCGCCATAACATTTTTGAAGTATTATCTGTATTAAAAGGTAAAACAGCAAAACTTTATTATCAGATTATTATTAATTAGATCAACTAGTCCTTGGTCTCTGTAGTGAATAAAAAGCCTTGACTTTTCCTGGTGAGAGATAGGTCCCACGAAGAGGTCCAAGCAATGGAACGCGGGATTTTTATTTTAATAATTATCAATGAAATCTTTTAAATCTACATAATAGATCACGAAATCAAAGGATTTTTTAATAATAGTAGTGTTAGGTTTTCTAGATTAAAATTTTTCTGCATTATCGCAAAGGTCGCTGTGTGCAATGTTCGTACAGGCTATTATAATGGTAAAT
>DWHM01000075.1:0-12313 GCA_018247595.1 Losaria neptunus creber | reverse complement strand
ATACCAGGCGTCGCACCATTAAGTGACAGTGATTGAATTTAAAATCAGGTAACATGACGTGTTAATTATATTTTTTTATGTGCAAATTATTAAATGTTCATACTTTGCCTTGCAATTATCTAATTGTTATTAATTATTTTTCACATTCGTACGCAAGACTTATTTCAACTGAGTTATATCCGTTTAGAACACGTCAAATTACGATGCGTTCATAATACTTTTTTTCCAGTTGTACATGCGCAGTAACCGGTATTTTGTTCATGGCTCGTGCCGCTGACTATCCTATTATTGCCGCTTCTTACGTCATTTCAGTTCCTTATCGACTTTCGCGAGTGAATGTCTTAGTGCCCCCAGTGCAGTTTTTCAATCGATTGGATTGTTGTTATCAGTTGTTGTTTTAGTTTTGTTTTTTATTATTGTTGTTATTGTTTTGTATTGACATTATGCCGACTCCTTATGTGTTCAGTGCGCGAGAGTACGGTCACATGTTAATGTGTTACGGAGAAGCCCAGGTAAATGCATGTCTCGCATTAAGAATTTATCGAGCGAAATATCCAACCGCGCACCAACCTTCTGATGGTAGGGTGATAACTGTCGCTTATTGGCGTGTCCTTGAGAACAGGCCCTTTGTTCCAGTGGCGGCGAGTACTGGTTCAAATGAAGTTGCTGTGCATAGCGAGGAGCTTATTTTAAATGTAGTTCGTAAAAATCCTCGCCTGGGCACCTGAAGTGCAGCTCGGTTATTACAAAGGCCTAACGAGAAAACTGTCTCTCACTGGACGGTGCGTAATGTTTTACGCCGAAACAGAATGCGACCATACAAAATACATAGGGTGCAAGCTCTGCTACCTACAGATAGAGAACACCGTAGTGCCTATTGCCGTTGGTTGTTATAACAGCAATACAGGGAACCTGGTTTTGTCCAGCACGTTATCTGGACGGACGAGTTAACATTTACAAGAAATAGCTTGAGGAATAGGAAAAATGGTCACATCTGGTCCGAGAGGAACCCGCACGCAACCAGACTCGATGGTCTGTTAATGTTTGGGCTGGAATCTTTAACACACGTATTTTAGGCCCTGTATTTTTACGACACCGTCTCGATGGACCAGCATACTTAGAATTCATCAATGGGGAATTGGAGAATATCCTTGACGATTTTTCGCTGGGCGAATTAAGACGCGCATGGTCCTAGCATGACGGTGCACCACCGCATATTGCGCGGTCTGTCCGTTGACGTCTCTCAGAATTATTCGAGGACCGCTGTATTGGAAAACTAGGGCCAAGAGCATGGCCAGCTCGTTCCCCAGACTTAACACCACTACATTTTTTTTTATGGGATTACGTAAAGGAAAGAGTATTTGATCGGGAATATAACAGCGCGGAAGATATGTGGCACAGGATCGTGAACGTATTTCAAAAATTTAAAGAAAGTTGTGATGAAGACACGACGCTGATGCCCCTTCTTCACGAGAATACTTTGGAAAGACCCCGCCTGTGTTTAGACATGGGAGGTCAACAGTTTGAGCCACATCTTATAAGGCCAAGGAGGATTTAATTAATACCTACTGTCTAGGTAAGTGAGCTATTTTTGCAGATAATATCAAATTGATTAAAAAAATTGTTAATTGTGTTTCAAATGTATAGGTAAGTTTTGTAGGCGAACACTATTAATCCATAAATTTTCAATCTCGTATTGCCCCTGTCCCCCTCCCCCTGCACTCTCCGCCGCGCCGGCGCGCGCCTCCGTGCTACTCATAGTTTGTCGGTCATTAACCCTTTATTGTTTGTCTTTATATATTGCGTACTAGTAAAATATCAACTCTATGTAATAAACGATTACAATTAATTAGACAATGACATTTGTTATCGTTTAGGTAGCATAATATTTACATTCAGTCTTTGGGACCGTTTCCCTTCCACCCTGTATATTAGCAAGGTAAAAGAAGAAGCAAAAATGTACAATAAGATCAATAAACTTACGCCTTGAATTACATCGGCTGAAAGGGTCGCCTGTGTAATCTTTCGGACATGAACAAATTGGGTTATGATTTATAACTTCACAATGTGCATAAACTCCGCATGCCCCATCACACGGATTGGTGCATTTATAGTTACTACAAGCTTTGTTGAGTAAACATTCTGCGCTAGTAGTACACTCAGGTCTACACGATGGAGGGTTTCCTAAATATCCAGGAACACACGAGCATACTGCTATATTGTTTATTTCGCGACATTGGCTATTCGGTCCACAAGGCGACGGCATACAAGGAGTTGTTGGCAATTGAACTGAAATAAAATTAATTAGTTCATGAATATTGATAAGTGAGAAAATATATAATATTCGTTATCATGCACTAAATGTTATAGATCAATTAAAATAAAATCTAACGTGAGTACAATAGCCGTGAAAAAATATAAATATCTAATTTGATCCATAGCCAGTAACACATCTTTAAATTAAAATCTTAAAAAAAAAGTAGTGCAGCAAGTTTGGTCTCAACATGCTTGATAAATGATACAAAAAACAGATTTTTGAATACGAATTATAGAAAACGAACCTTGAACAACATTGCATGACACAAAAGAATTTCCTGTGTAACCTGCAGGACAACTACACATAGGCACATGATTTACAATTTCGCATACTGCATTATGTCCACAAGTATCAGGACATGGGTTAACACATTTCTTGTTGACACATATTTGTTTTTTTTCACAGTCTAAGCTGACAGTACATTCTGGTCTACATCCTACATATGGATCACCATGATATTCGTGCATGCACGTGCATTGTCCATTATTGCAGATAGCATTCGAACCACACGGCGATGGATTACAATGATCATAAGGCACCGATTCTGTAAACAGATAATATCTATTATTTTTAATATATGAGTAGAACATATATGGGTAGAACATATAATGACTTGACCATTTTCCTCATTTTTACATATTTATGATGCATGAATAAAAAAAAATATATTGTTATTTATATATCGGAAAATGGATTTATGGTTATAGTATTGCTTACCATTTACAGGTTTGATTTTACATAATGTAAAAGGATCCCCTTTGAAACCATCCAAGCATGAACACACTGCAACATGTTTATTAACTGAGCACTGGGCATTTTGACCACAAGATCCAGGGCAAGGATCGATACATTTTTCATTAATACAAGCTAATGAACTAATGCAATCATGATTTGTTACACATTCAGGTTTACAATTGGGTGGACTTCCAAAATAATCAGGGGAGCAGGTGCACGATGCCTGCCCTCCTTTGTTTAGGCAAATAGCGTACATTCCACAGGGTGAAGGAACACAGGGATCTCTTGTTTCATATAAAATATCCTGAGAAGCTGGAAACATAAATTATGCATTTTAATAACATTCTTCTAACATATTACTTTAAATACAAATTATATTAATTACCTGGTTTTAAATAGCATCTTGTGAAAGGATCGCCCGTAAATCCTGCAATGCAGCTACAAATGGGATTATGATTGAAAACTCGACATTCTGCTTGGTGTCCGCAGGGTCCGGGACAAGGGTTTAAACATTTGTAATGAATACAAGCTTTGTCTAAAGGGCATTCCGAGTTTAAAACACATTCGTGTTTGCATGAAGGTGGTTCTCCTATGTAATCAGGTAAACAGCTACACACAGCTTGGTTATTAACAACACGGCATTGGCTGTTAGTTCCACAAGGACTTGGGGAACATACATTTACTAGTGTTTCTTTCACTAAAATAATAATAAACCTATTTTTAAGAAATACTTTCATAATTGTAATAAAATAATAATTGAAACATTTTCTTACGTGGTATAATATTGCAGCGACGGAAGGGATCTCCCGTATACCCAAAATTACATACACAGTTAGGTGCATGGTTTATTGTACTGCATTCAGCGAATAAACCGCATGTTCCGAGGCATGGATCTTGGCACTTATTACCAATACATGCTCTATCACCTGGGCAATCAGAATCGCTTACACACTCTGGCCGACAACCTTCGTATGGATTTCCAAAATACCCTTCGTTGCAAGTGCATGAACCAACTTTGTTTTGTTCCTTACATACAGCATTAGGTCCACAAGGGGAGGGTTGGCATGGTGTCAATATTTCAAAAGATGGTCTTAAGACGCATTGAGTAAATGGATCTCCTATGTATCCTTGGAGGCAAATACACATTGCGGAATGACTTACAACGCGGCATTCGGAATTTAAACCGCAAGCTTGTGTACACGGATCTCTACAATTTTGTTTGATACAAGCAAGATGTGGCGAACACTCGCTGTTGCTTATACACTCTGGCTTACAGTAAGGTGGTTCACCTTTAAAATCAGGCATACATGTACATGACGGAGTCTCATTGACCTCTTTGCAAATTGAATTAGGGCCGCATGGTGAAGGTTGGCATGGATTTTCTCTTTCTAGCGCACCTAAAATACAATAAAAAGTTACAAACTAATATCAGTAATCTTTTAGAGATGTCATTATTATGATTCAAATGAAACTTACTAGTGACCAATGTACATGCGACAAAAGGATCACCATTAAATCCAGTGGGGCAGGTACAAATAGGATTGTGATTTATAATTATGCAAGTTGCTCTTAGTCCACACGCTCCAATACATGGATTTACACATTTTTGATTCATACAAGCTTGGTCTTGTTGACATTCTGCATTAACAACGCACTCTGGTCTACACGCTGGAGGAACGCCTAAATATGTTGGTAGACACGAACATACCGCTTGATTATTTATTTCTCTACACTGGCTGTTCGATCCACAAATTGCAGTATTGCAGTGATTTTCCCCATGTGATTCTGAAAGGCATTAAAATTGTTAATGTATTCCTGATTAAAAATTTAATACAATTTTGTATACATAGTAATACTTACCTATAATTGGACTACATATTACGAATGCATTTCCAGTGAATCCACTATTACAACTACACATCGGTATATGGTTGACTATCTGACAATTAGCGTTTTGTCCGCAAGCACCAACGCATGGGTCTGTACATTTCTTTCTTATGCATGCCTTATCTTTGTCACAATCGGTACTAAATATACATTCTGGTCTACAATTAAAGTAGGGATCTCCGTGGAATTCTGGTAAGCATCGACATTGACCATTAACACATTCGGCGTTGGAGCCACAATGTAAATTAGTGCAGGTGTCGACAACACTGGCTTCCTCTGCAAATATGGTTAATATTTCTATTTATTTTTAAACATCGCATAAATATTAAAACGCAAATTGTTTGTGTTGTTAATAAAATAAATAGTTTGTATAAATAATAAAATAAAAGTTTGTAGGTCAAAAAAACTAGATAAAGACCTTTAAGGGGTTTGAGTTTGCAATTTGTGAAAGGATCACCCACGTATCCTTCAATGCAAGTACATATTGGTACATGGTTTAGTACAGAGCAGGATGCTAATAAGCCACAAGATCCAGGACAAGGATCCCTACATTTTGATTTTATACAGGCTTTATCGCTAGGGCAATCAGAATGTATTGAACATTCGGGTCTGCAATTTGGTGGACTTCCTATGAAGTCCATTAGACATGAACATGATGGGCTGTTTCCTATGTTTCGACATTCAGCATTAGGCCCACAAGGTGACGGGACACATGGTTCATTTGTTACAGGTAATGTCTCATCTGCAAAGAAATAAGAAAAACAAAGTAGCAATCTTGTTAGTTTTGGAATATTTTCTATGTATTTGCATATACTTACATATAATTGGGGTACACATAGTAAATGGATCTCCAGTGTATGAATTACTACAAAAACATATTGGACTATGGTTAACTATTTTACATTCGGCATTAACACCGCATGATGCCAGACATGGATTACCGCATTTATTTTTAATACAAGCCATTTCTTGAGAACATTCAGAACTAGTTACGCATTCCGGACGACAATTAGGTGGTGTGCCCATATAATCTACTAAACAAGAACACACAGCTTGTCCTTTTGAGGATTTACACTGACTGTTGGGACCGCATGGTGAAGGATAACATGCGTCAATGGGAATTGACACTGGTCGAGACTCTAAAATAATAAAAGATTTTTTATCGAATCTTAAATATTTGTTAATTAAATAGTTTTTTAACTATAAACGTTTTCCACTTACCTTGGTAAGTGCAATATCTAAATGGATCTCCAGAATACTCATCAATGCAAGTGCAAAGTGGGGCATGGTTCACAACTTGACATAGTGCGTTTCTGCCACAACTACCAGGACAAGGATCCACACATTTATTGTTAACGCATGCACGATTAGACACACAATCTGTGTTCACGATACATTCCGGTCGGCAGCCTTCGTACGGGTTACCTATATAATTTTCGATACAACTACAAGACCCAGCATTATTTTTCTCTTTACAAACAGCGTTTGATCCACACGGTGATGGAGAGCATGGACTTGTTGTTGGTTCTATACGTAAAGGTTCTGGCACACAACCAAAGAAGGGGTCCCCTACGAATCCGTATGAACAGAAACAGATGGGTGAGTGACTTACAACTTTACATTCCGCATTTGCACCACAAGTACCTTCACAAGGATTTTTACATTTCATATTTACACATGACATTTGAGCAGAACATTCTTCATTACTGGTGCATTCTGGCTTACAATATGGAGGTTGACCATAATATTCTTCTAGACATGTGCATGTAGGAACTTTGTTCACTTCTTTACATAAAGAGTAAGGACCGCAAGGTGATGGTGTACAAACATTTAAAGATTCAGGCAATTTTTCAGCTGCAACATTTTTTTATTATAATATACATCCTGCTTTATTTTATTTCAAATATTATGATTAGTATACTTACGTAGTTTGAAACATCGCGAAAATGGATTCCCAGAATATGATGTTGGACATGTACAGATAGGGTTATGGTTAACCACTTTGCATTCCGCATTCTGGCCACATACACCGATGCATGGATTTATGCAACGTTGGTTGCTGCAAGCATGATCAAGTGAACATTCTGCGCTAATCGTGCATTCAGGACGGCAAGTAGGTGGTGCGCCAATAGTATTAGGAACACAAGAGCATGCAGCTTGTCCATTAATATTTTTACATTGACTGTTAGGCCCACATGGAGATGGTTGACAGGGATTTACACTGATATTTTCTAGAAAAAAATCACTTATTACAAACGTGCATAGCACAAACTTTACATACAGTACCATTGTGTCCTAAGATAGACAACAACTTAAATATATTGATAAATTTTAATACAAATAAAACATGAGTTTTCACATTACTTCTTCGCAGAATTTCGTCTATTGGATTAATTGAATCCTCCATAAAAGCAAGAATGACAATATCTTGTAAAAATATATACAAATTACAAACCTGTAATTGTTCGACATTCTATAAATGCATTGCCAGTCATACGTTCAGGACAAGTGCACATGGGTATATGATTAACAACATTACATACAGCAGCAGGTGCGCATATTCCAGGACATGGATCTATGCATTTATTTTTGATACAGGCTTTATTACGATCGCATTCGGTACTCTGAGTACATTCTGGTCGACAGCCGCTGTAAGGATCTCCTTTGAATTCAGGAAGACAATTACAGTTTCCATTTACACATTCTGCATTTGGACCGCAAGGAGAAGGATTGCATAAATCAATTTCTTCTGTAATAAAATAAAAAAATAAATAAATGTATACATTAAACAGATTATTTTTACAATAATGCTATAAAATAAACATACCTTTTTGTTGTATAACTGTGCATTGCATAAAAGCGTTACCAGTAAATCCTTCGTTACATGAACAAATAGCAATATGTTTCATTACGTGACAATTAGCATTGATACCACATGATCCCTTACATGGATTAGTACATTTTTGATTAATGCACGCAAGATTACTTGCACAATCTTCATTTATGATACATTCTGGTTTGCAATTGGGTGGACTACCTTCAAAGCCTAATAAACATGAACACGATGGAATACCTAACAAATTGTGGCATTGTGAGTTCGGTCCGCATGGAGATAGTACGCATGGATCCTTTTCGAGTAGGTTTGTCTGTTGAACTAAAAGAAAAGACATTTTGTTTTCATTATTAATAAAGATGTAAAATAAACCAATCAAATTTTTTTACTTAGAAAAATTGTATATATATTCATGTACCTGTTATTTTGTAACACCTTGAGAAGGGATCTCCTGTATATTTTGCTTTGCATGTGCATATTGGGCTATGATTAACGACATTACAATCAGTATTTAGTCCACAAGGTTCAGGACACGGTGATATACATTTTTGATTTTTGCATGTTTTATCTCTGGAGCATTCAGTGCTTACAACACATTCTGGTCTACAGTTTGGAGGTGAGCCCTGGTATTCAGGCAGACATGAACAGACACTCTGCTCGTTTGTGATTTTGCATTGACTATTGGGACCACATGGAGATGGTTGACAAGGGTTAATATTTTCTGATTCTTGGACTAAAAGAATAAACAATTATTAGCTTTTGTACTTGTAACAAATAAAAAGTTTCATTAATATAATACTTACTCTTAATAGTGCACTGCGTGAATGGGTCACCCGTATATCCCATTCGACAGGTACAAATTGGTGAATGGTTCACGACTTGACAGTCAGCATTGAAAGCACAGGTGCCCGGGCAAGGGTCGACGCATTTATTTCTTTTACAAGCTCTGTTCCTCTCACAATCAGAATTCACTAAACATTCATGATGACATCCCTCGTAAGGATTCCCAACATAACCGTTTAAGCAGAAACAAGCTCCTACATTAGATCTCTCTCTACATTCAGCATTAGATCCACATGGAGATGGAGAGCACGGTGATATAGGTTCATTAATAGCTATAGCATTTCTTATACATTGTACCGATGCGTCACCGGTATATTCATCAGGGCACATGCATATTGGTGTGTGACTTACGGTTTTGCACTCTGCGTCTATTCCACAAGCTTGTAAACAAGGATTTTGACATTTTTTGTTAATACAGGCCATTTTCTGGGTACATTCACTATTTGCTATACATTCTGGTCGGCAATTTGGTGGCGAATCTATGAACTCAGGCATACATTGGCAGACTGGAATATCTGATTCAGATATTTGACAAATTGAATTAGGACCACATGGTGATGGCTGACATGGATTCAATGACATCGTGTTATCAACCACCGCTGTAAGGCATAATAAATTGTTGAGGTAAACAAAGACATTTATGTATAAGTAATTATATGTTTGATGTGTTAGTAATTACAAGATTTAAACTTACGTATGTTTATGCATCTGGAAAAAGGATCTCCGGTTAAACCGATAGGACAAATGCAAATAGGATTATGAGTGATGACTTGGCATTTGGAAGCAACACCACAAGAGCCTACACAGGGGTTGACGCATTTTTGATTACTACATGCTTTATCAGTTGCACAGTCAGAACTAGCCACACACTCTGGCCGACAAGCAGGAGGTGCACCCAAATATCCTCCCAAACATGAACAAATTGCTTGATTATTTAATACTCGACATTGGCTGTACGGCCCGCAAGGGTTAGGCAGGCATGGATTGCTTTGGATATCTGTAATAAACAATTTCTTTTGTGGATTATTTTTAAATGGAAGACTTAGGCTGATTAGAATAATTTTAACTGATTACTACTAAGTGCTTATACTGACAAACATACATATATTTAAATAAACGCTGATCTGAGAAACACCGTTTCCCTCACTGTAAATTTTGCGTTCTATCTATATATGAACTCGTACAGAAAAACCATATATTATTCTATATTATTTTATGATCTTTGTATAATAAACACTTTGAAGATAATAATCGCTTTAACTCATTGTAAGTATAAATTCGCTTACCGGAAGTGGGATTTTCATTATTTTAGTGAAGGCGCAAATTAATTAACCGTTATTATAACATTATCTGTCAAAATAAGCAAGTATTCAAATTTTGACCAACTTCCAGTTGGTGGTTCAGAATCGAAAGGACATAAAAAAAATATTTTTTGACGAGAAACACTTTGATTTCAATGAAGATATCAGAAATATGCACCTTTAAGGTACTTCGTGACATGTCGTCCCACTTCCGGTTGGCTGGTTATACCCGGAAGTACATGTAAATAATTATTTTTCTATGAGAAACATATTTGTTTAAGAATAATATCAAAAATATGCATAGTTATATTACTTAGTGATTTTCGGCATGGCTTCTGGTTGGCTGACCGAAAACAAATATGGCTAAAAACTATCTCCGTACCCACCTCAATATTAATGCCAAGTTTCATTTTGGTCGGCTTTACTATTTGGCCAGGGCGCGACCACATCGAAATTCGAACACACGTACACACCTGACATAGTCAATGCAAATTTGCCAAAAAATAATAATAACATGATTAAATCAAATTACCTTGAACAGGATTACATTGTATGAACGCATTTCCCGTCATTTTTTGGGGACAAGTGCAAATTGCCATATGTTTTATTACTTCGCAAACTGCATGTGTGCCGCATGTGTTGATACATGGATTGATACAACGCTGCTTTACACAAGCTTTATCTAATGAGCATTCTGAACTTGAGGTACATTCAGGTCGGCATTCAAAATATGGATCTCCTCTGTAGTTGGGTAAACAAGTACAAATACCATCAATGCATTCCGTGTTAGGCCCGCAAGGAGAAGGATTACAAAGATCTATAGATGCTTCATCTGTTGAATAAAAGGTATGGTAAAATATTTTAGTTGTCATTATTAAAACTATTGTTATGTAACACTATAACAATATGATTTATACTACCTTCCAAACGTTTGAGAGAACAACTTATAAATGGGTCTCCCGTAAATCCCGTAATGCATGTACAAATTGACACGTGACTTTGAACCCTACATTCAGCGTTAATACCGCAAGATCCAGGACATGGGTCCCCACAATGTTCATTAATACACGCTTTATCACTTGGACAATCCGAGTTTAGAATACATTCAGGACGACAATTTGGTGGGCTTCCACTATACCGGGGCAAGCAAGAGCAGGATGGTAAACCGTTAACATCACGACATTGTGAATAAAGTCCACATGGTGAAGGTAAACACGGATTTGTTGAGACAACCGTTATATTAACCACTGAAAAATATATTTAATAATTTAAAATGCAGTATTAAAAGAAGTTTAGATAAGTGTTTTTTAAACTTTGCCGGAAGATATCTTTTTGAAATATGTAATTAATTTAGAATTTAGTTTCAATGTCTATTATTGCATGTTCATATATTTAATTAAGGTTTTTTGTACGCTGTGAATCTTACTTTTGTAACAATTACTGAAAGGGTCCCCTGTGTATTGTGAGTGACACGAGCACACAGGGCTATGATTAATAACCCTGCATTCAGTGTTTTTACCACAGACACCATCACAAGGATTCCTGCATTTTTGTTTTATACACGCTGTTTTTTGGGAACACTCTGAGCTCACTACACATTCAGGTCTGCATGATGGTGGAGAACCCAAATACTCCGGTTGGCAAGTACACAATGCTTGGTTATTCAATTCTTTGCAGATGCTATTCGGACCGCAAGGAGATGGCGTGCATGGATTTGTTTGCACCGAAAGTATTTCTGAAATACAAAAAAAATGCTCGAGAGAAGAACACAATTTTGAATATGGTATATAAATAATACAGCATTATTAATATATAGAAGATATTAAACATAAGTAACGACTACGAAAATAAAACTTATTAAATTAAATAATGTCTACCTTTTATTTCTTGACATTCTTGGTACGGATCACCGCTCAATCCCGACAAACATTCACATTTGGGCGTATGATTTACAACATTGCAAACAGCATTTTTTCCACAAACGTTAATGCAAGGATTTCTGCATTTAACTTGTATACAAGCTAAGTTGATTTGACAGTCCGAATTTACAACGCACTCTGGACGACAACCTTCGTATGGGTTTCCTATAAAATCTGGTAAACAAACGCATGATCCTGCATCCCTCAATTCTTTGCATACTGCATTAGGTCCACAAGGAGAAGGTGAACACGGTGTTAGTGCGACGACAATCAGTTTACATTCTATAAATGCATCTCCCGTATAACCTGCTTGGCAAAGACATTGTGGAGAGTGGCTCACAACTCTGCACTCCGCTCCGGTACCACATGTACCGGGGCAGGGATTTCTGCACTTTTGATTGATACAAGCTAGTTGATTTGAACATTCGGAATTTGCTATACATTCAGGACGACAATTTGGTGGACTTCCAATATAATC
>DWHM01000074.1:0-12354 GCA_018247595.1 Losaria neptunus creber | reverse complement strand
GTTCTCGTATAAAAATTACTATTTATATGTACTTCCGGTATAACCGGCCAACCGGAAGCGAGACCAAAAGTCACTAAGTACTTTAATGGTACATATTTTTGATATCTTTGTTAAAGTAAAAGTGTTCCTATTCAAAAAAAATTTTTTATGTACTTCCGATTCTGGTCGACTAACCGGAAGTAGCCCAAAATGGGTATACACATAGATATAGATATTTCGCAAAATTGACAGTGAGAGAAACTGAGTTACACAGACCAGCGTTTATTTCATACTAAATGAGTATAAGAAAAATAATACAATTTCCCGTGTTCCACAAGCAAAAGGTGTTTTTGGTGATGATATAATACAAGAGTCAGTCAGTTCGCGAACGTAATATGAAACCACGATAATAATGGCACCGAAATTTATTATCATATTTAATATATATCTTTACTATAATACAGTATTACACAGTATATGCCAATACTTACCGGCGGAAGGTTTTCGTACTGGTTCGTTGGCGGTGGCCGTCCAGGTAGGTACTACTGCAGTTCCTATACCGCTAAACAGTACTGTGCATACAGTACTGTGTTCCGGTTTGAAGGGTGCTGTATACTAGTGAAATTACTGGGGTAACGAGACTTAACACCTTGCGTCTCAAGGCGCCGAGCGAAAAGTGGTGCACTGTACACAATCTTAACCAGTGCCACGTTATGGGCAAGCGTATCACTTACCATCAGGTGAACATCTTGTTCATCTCATACACCAAGTCAAATAAAAAAAAATGTATTTAGTGTTTCCTTGTGCGCGAGCTGACTGCCTCCGATCGATGTTGTAATGTCTCTAATTGTAACAGCGCGTCACTAAACCTTGTCTGTCCCACCACCGCTTGCGTTCAGATGTCGCCACTAACGACAACTATCACCAACAAATCGACAACTACGCGACGGAAATGCTGCCGCCGAACGTGGCGCCCGTGCCCAACCTACCGCCCAAGAACCACTACCAGGCGCCGCAGCCGCAGGGGCAGAAGGCGCAGCCGCCCCGCCAGTACCAGCCCGACCAGCAGTACAGGCAGCAGAAGTGCGACGGCTACTCCTACCAGTACTCTAAGTACGACGAGTACCAGAACCAATACGCGTACGGGCAGTACGAACAGCAGAACTACGGCGCGAACAATCAACAGAAGATCGGCAGGATCCAGGACTACGACCCGCTCAGCGACGGCCCGCGGGCGCCGCCCAACATACAGCACGCCTCCGCCACCGTCATCTACAACAGCACGAGGGATGGGAAGCCAAGAGGTTTGTCTCAGCTTTGGCACCAACGGTGACCGGTGACCGGTGAACACTGACCACATCATACATAAACGGTGAAGGTGGTAGTCTTCATGAAACGCTTTCATACAAAACATTCCAAGTTTATGATGTAGTCAAATCTGTTCACCAGTCGCCTAACCAGTGTGGAGCCAGTTGTATGTGCAGTCCGTGTGTTCACGCTTACCACCGCAGGGTTGAGGGCAATGCGACACTGTCCGTCACGTCACCACGTCACCACGTCACCACGCCGCACCATTTGGTTCAACGTACAAAAACTAATATACTTTGTTGAATATTAGATCATCGTGGCGTTCCATTAGCGTGTTATAAATATGTGGTGGTGAACAGCAGCAGCTCCTCCGGCAACTACAGGAACTGCCCATTAATTGGTAAACTCATCAGACTTTAACTATACCTTTGGGACTTGTGACTGAATCTATACGTCGTAAAAACCAATGATGACGATGACACGAGTCCCTCTTGGAACCTATTTATCAGTCATCGTCATATGGTGAAATTGTTAACGATGATGATTAAAACTGCGAGCGTATGATCAACGTGTGACGTGACCTGTGCAGGCGCGCACCAGGTGCAGCAGCAGCAGAGCCGGCAGATCGGGCGGGTGACCGACATGGACCCGCTCGCCGGCGAGCAGACGCGCCCGCCCACCAATCATCACTCCAACCAGGTACATATCAGCTCATCACTTTAATGCAAAAAAAAACAATTATTATTATTTAAACTTTACTGGTGGTAGGTCTCTTTTGGCGGAAACCGTCTAGGTAGGCACCACCGCAGCTCCTATTTCTACCGACAAATAGTAATGTGCAAACATTACTGTGTTTAGCGAAGGGCGCTGTATGCTCGTGAAATTACTGGGGTAACGATACTTAACACCTTACTTCTCAAGGCGAGGAGCGCAATGTGGTGCTGTGTATACCATCTTAACCAGCGCCGCCTTATGGGCAAGCGTATCACTTACCATCAGGTGAACGCCTTGCTCGTCTCGTCGTCACGTCGAATAAAAAAAATTGGGATGAAGTTACGATTGCAGTCAGTGATAGAAATATTGAGAATAAGTTTTTTTTATTCTACGTGACGACGAGACGACCATGGTGTTCACTTGATGGTGAGTGATACGCTTGTCCATAACGTGGCGCTAGTCAAGATGGTATACACAACACCACATTGCGCTCGTCGCCTTGAGACAAGGTATTAAGTTTCGTTACCCCAGTAATTCCACTAGCTTAACTCTTCTTACCGGAACACAGTAATGTCTGCAGAGTATAGTTTATCGGCTGCAATAGGAGCTGCAGTGGTACCTACCACCAGTGCCAAATGTTTTTATAACAATGTCATATACTTCAATGAATATTTATTTCTTCATCAGCCGATAGATGTCCACTGCTGGACATAGGCCTCCGCCGATAGTGGGGATTTGGACCGTATCCCACCACGCTGGCCCAATACGATTTTGTGTTGAGTTAAATTTATTTATTAATTGATAATTTTTGCTATGTCCTCATCATCAGCTGATTGGTAATGGCTACATACCCATTTGAAGAACTAAAAAAAACAATTTTGTTGCAGCGAGTGTACATCGCGATGTACGACTACGAAGCGAACGACAGCGACGAAGTGAGTATTGTATTGCCGTTGCGTACATTTAAAGTGGTCACCGGCTTACCCCCCATCGGTCACGTGGTGGTAATGTAAACCCGTTCGCAGGTGTCCTTCCGCGAGGGCGACTACATATCCAACGTGACGTCTATCGACGAGGGCTGGATGACGGGCGAGGTGCTGAGGACCGGGCGCACCGGCATGCTGCCCGCCAACTACGTCGAGCTGGCGCCGGCGCCGCCGCAGCACTACGCCAACTGAACCCGCAGCCGGAACGCCGGCTGAGCTGATACAGCTTGCCACCACACCTCATAACCACTCCTCACCACTGACCAGCCAATAAGCATTCCTTCAAAATTCCATTAACCACTTCCAGCTGCATCACACATTCGTTCCATAAACTGATCTCTACCAACGCTACATTCCCCATGGAATAATTCACTGAACTACTCTTTACCACCAGAATACCATCACACGAGTGTTGCCATAGTATAAGACAATATTTCATTTATCAAAGAGTATAATAATTTTTTGAGATAATACATAATATATACTAAAATAAGTTACAACAATACCATATACATAAATTTCCACATTGATCACAATAACATATATATTGACATATGAACATATATTTTCTAAAGACCATCCCCGGAATGTAATCTCATGGTCTCTACATAGAACATTTAACTAGCAACATTAATATCAAGTAACTACACTGTTATATATATAATTTACATCAGGGAGTACTCCGGGATGGTGCTGTATAAATCTTACCATGAAAACCTAATTAGCTGATCGATTCAGACATCATGTCAAAACTAAATGTCACAACTTGCAATACCAAAAAAAAAAAAATTGAAGCTGTTCTGTTAGACCTGCTGCTGTAATGGAAGCGAATGATATATATTGACTGCAAACCGTTCAGTTGATATACATAGTGGTTCCGTATGTCTGTATGCTGTATGTTAAACCTATATAAATAAAATACAATTGTTGATATGTTACACTGGTGCATAGTTGTATATCACACATTAGATGATACACATTGTGATGTGTGATCATATTGTTAATCGTGATGAGAGGGTTCTGGTAAAACACAGTCGGAGTCCACTTGCTGTTTAGCCTTCGAACAGTTAACTATGATGGATGTGGGTGATATCATTAAGTTAATACATTTTGGGGCTTTGGTCCACCAGGGCATCCACCGGATGATGATGATGATGATGATGATGAATGCTGTTTAGGGCTGCAGTTAAATAACAGATGTGTTCACCACCACTCACATATATAATAAGAAACAGACAATAATTGTCTTCTACTATATTTTATGTAGGACACAGATTATATATATATATTTTTATATAAATTATACATTCTCATATATTTATATAATATACAACTATATCATAACTTGCATATAACATTTATTTTTTATATTACAACTAATGTTGCATTTTATTCATTCCAATGCATTTTTTATACTCATACTGTTCACCAACTCGCACTTGGCCTTGATTATCCTTGTGAGAAAGAAGTCCCACTAGTGGGAATATTCGGTGGGCTGTTACAACGTTAACTCGATTTGGTATTCACATTACAATAGTAATATCGAGTGAGATGGTTTACAAAGGAAAAAAAAATATTTTTTTAAATTGTTTTACACTAAGTTGTGACTTGATGTTTTATAAGTCATACGTATGTATTAACTTGAGATGTGTTTAGTGTAATTGATGCTGCTCGGTGTATAAAGACCACGGCGGTGAAGCTAATTAACTCTTTTAGTGCTGAGCTAATTTCCTGATAGTTTGCTAAAATTTCGGAAGGATTTTTTTTTAAAAATATCTTATTAATTAAGCGAACACAATCTTAAATATTCTCCACAAATTAAGTATCCGCAGATCGATACCTAAGTCTCCGCAATTTATTCGCGTTAATAGAGAGCTCGATTGAATCAGAAAATAGGAGATCCGGAGAAGCACTAAGGTCGCCAGCATAGCCCATAGAATTGCTAGACTTAAGTGGCAATGGGCAGGACACATCGCTACGAGGACTGACTGCTCATGGAGCAGTAAGGTCCTAGAGCGGCAGCCGCGTTCCGGTAAACGCAGTGCTGGAAGCCCCCGCCAGGTGGACCGACGATCTGCTGAAGGTCGCGGGAATCCGCTGGATGCAGCGCGGGATTGATCGGAGTGGAGATCTTTGGGGGAAGCCTATGTCCAGCAGTGGGCGTTTATCGGCTGATGATGATGAATAAAGAGTCGATTTATCCACGGCTCGCGCTCTGAAGTTAAAGGAATCAGACATGTTTGTCAATCAATGTTACTTGTTTATATACTTATTATTAAAGCAGATCAATTAAAGAGGTTCACTTTGTAAATAATGCACCTCTACAGGTGCAAACCATATCTTTATTATTGTTATTAATTTAACCTTTTTTTTTTATTATTATAACACCTCGTCCACGTTCATGTTTGTGATGCATAATAATTAATCTAACAAATCCGAAGTAGGTGTACAAGACGGCGACGGGTTGTTTTATCTAACGGACGAGCTGCCGACCGTACACGATTACATGAACGATGATGAATACAATGCTTTATCATTTTGTTAAATGCAAGTTTAGGTTAAGTGACATCTTATTTATTGTGTACGAGCCGGGGGGGACGGCTGTACGTCGCCCGCGGCGGGTAGGTATTGTTTTTATTTTAGCAAAGTTAAGTGTTCATCACAAGGGGACGCGCCGGTCGGAGCTGGAGCTGGAAGCGCTATAATATATCGGATCTATTGTACTGTACGAAAGAATAAAAAAAAATACTTTTATACAGAAGCCGAGAACTATAACAATAAACAACGCGGTCGCTTCAGCTTCCGATTCGGACCAAAGGCAACATCTTATGCATTGGGAACAGTATTACTCGTCCGATTTTACAGTGCCTTTGTAATAAATAATATTTCATAAAAATAAACGGTAATAAAAATATAAAGTTTTCGTTTCATTTGTAGTTTTATGTAGTCCGTCTGTTTTGATATGTTGAAGCCGGCGCGAGTATTCGCGGCTCATATTATGCCTCGGCGCAGCGCCAAATCTACTAGTGAAAACTTACGTCCTAATATCCACTGGGTGATTTATATAGACAAAATTTGTAAAATTCTCACTTAGTCTGGTCTTTTATTCGACGAGACGAGGAAGGCGTTCACCTGATGGTAAGTGATACGCTTGCCCTTAAGATGGCGCTGGTCAAGAGGGTATACACAGCAGCACATTGTGCTCGTCGCCTTGAGACATGAGGTTTTAAGTCCCATTACCCCAGTAATTCCACAAACTTAACTCTTCTTACCGCAACACAGTTATATCTGCAGAGTATTGATGAGATGGTCTACACAGTACCATATTGCGCTTATCGCTTTGACGCGGTGTTAAATCTCGTTACCCCAGTAATTTCACTAGCATACAGTACCCATCAAACATTATTGTTTGGTGATGAAAACGGGAGCTACGGTGGTATCTAACTAGACAATCCCTGGCAATAGAGACCTACCATCAGTGAAACCACCGACAGAACCCACGGTGACCAGTTGCATGAATCAGAAGAAAACCCTAATTCGTGTTTTATGGCTATAAAACACGAATTAGGGTTAGTCAGTCAAACTGTACACATAGTCGCCTTTGAATAACGCGGTCATAAATACCCTAGGTATTGTATATTATCATACGCAATTCTAACAACATTCATCTATATGAGACAATTAAAGTCAATTATGACGCAAACAATTTTTCATTTTCCTACTAGGACAAAGAAAGTCATGCGTGTTTGCCGGAAGAAAAACTGTGTTAGGACGTAATGTAACCAATTGTCATATGAAGGATCCGCGAGCAAGACGCGGAGGTGATGCAAACAATGCAATAAGTGTTTACGAAGGTCCCTGGGATCTGCGAAAAATATCAGTAGAATATATATTTTCAATTCATCAGCCGATAGACATTCCCTGCTGGACATAGGACTCCTCCAATAATGAGGGGGATTTACACCATCTACCACGCTACTCTAACTCGGGTTGGTGGGGAGCCAGGGCCTCGTTTGTTGATTAGCAAGGTGCACCGCGAGTAGGTGAGGTTGGCTTGGATCTTGTGTGGGACGCCCCTTTAAGCACTTAGCAAACCTACAAGGTACTCATTACGCCGTGAGAAAAGCAACGAAAGTAAAAAGTTATTATAGTAATTGTAAGGGCAATTTGACATTATGTGTAGCATGCTTTAAAAAATTGCAAAAAAATTTTTTTAATAATTACTATAAATTACCTTCAATTTATAGAGTTTTGTATTGAATATTTGATTATAACGGCGAAAAGTTATTGATTTTTTTTTATATATGACGAGGCGACGAGACGAGCAAGGCGTTCACCATATGGCAAGGGTACGCTTGCCCATAACAATGTGGCGCTGGTTAAGATGGTACAGCATCACACTGCGCTCGTCACCTTGAGACGTCAGGTGTTTTCTCGTTACTCCAGTAATTTCACTGGCATACAGCACCCTTCATGCCGGAACACAGTAAGGTTTGCACATTACTATTTAGCGGCGTAGAGATCATTGAGGGAGGCCTATGCCCAGCAGTGGGCGTTATCGGGCTGACATAGATAGATAGACAGATTTAGCGGCGGAAAAAGGAGCTGCGGTTGTACCTACCTAGACGGCTTCTGGCAACAGAGACCTATCACCAGTATTTTTATTCAACAGCATACAATATGTACTACGCATTTTTGTAAAGATAAGGGTGGCCTATCGGTAGGTCATGCTGCCTCACGGATCAGACAGGCATGATTCACCGGTGGATCACGCCGGCGTCAACGTGCAAGGATTATGTAGTCGTATAATTATAGACTCGTAGGTGCGCGAGGTATCTCAATGGGGCCTATTTTCATTCAGAGGTATTTATCGGAGACTACATAATACGTCTCTTACATGTGGTTTTTTAAACAGATATGCTACTATAAATATCATCAAACATCAATTTCCAAAAATTCCAAAATAATAGGACGGTGGAATGAAATATTAATAAAAAAAATTATATCCATTTATTTATCATATATTCTTAGGTGTTATAAAGTTCTTAAACTAGATACATTTAATGCAACGTCAACTTGTTTACATTATAAAAACTAACAAAATATTATTTAATATTCCATAATGCAACTAGCGCTGGGGCCGCTTCATCAGGCAGGCACGTGGTAAGGCACCGACAGTGAACCCTCACTGGTTACACGCACACGCTGCAGACTAATGTCCTCACATAAATTATAATAGTAACAATCATAATTAGATAAGGCACAAGCCCTTAGGGCAACTACAATTAACTTTAAACTAATAAAACAATTACTGGATACAAATCGTAAAAATAAAACGTAATAGTGGAAATAGCTTCAGCTGCCTTCTTGTTATAACTTAAAGTGATTGCACTTGAGACTTAAAAAATTAACTTATTGACCGCAGCTTTCAAAAGCAACGATGACATTAACATTTAACGTATAATAAAACTTGAACAAATTAAATAACCAAGCACAAGAAACGGTTAGTGCTATAGCTTAAACTATAATTTAACTTTGCACATTTAATTGTTTATTTATGAATCGATGAGGTGACATGTTAGTAGAAAAACATTTTTTTTTAAATTTATCGTTTGATAGTAACAATAATAGAGGTGGTATTCAACTGCAGATCTCTCCCTATGAACTGAACATATATTCACTGTCAGATCAATTTTCGGGAAGCACCGTTTCACATAGTGATAAAAAAAAAACAGTGCACTCAAAACAAAGTGATACGATTTTTTTAAAGCCATACCTTGTATGACTAGAAAGCCCATTTCACAGTTTACATATAAGCTGTATCAACATCTATATAACAGGTTTTTTTTTAAACAAAGATTACATAGAAATCGTTTCAGATGTCTCGGTAAACTGAAAGATCAAAACCGAGTGATTATAATAAAACCCTGATTCATAACAGATACAGTCTTAATGTTCCCACAACTGGGATTTAGACCTTTCTTTTCCAGAGACAAGGCCATTTATTCCATAGACTAATTAGACCTGAATTCTATTTAATATTAAGGAACGAGGCTGCGGACAGTCAAGTGCTCAGCCAGAATACTCCAGCTCTTACGAGTCCACAACTGCAGTTATAACAGCGGATTTACTATACTTGGGTAGCTAATGAAGAGGGTTCAATAAAACCCAGCCAGCAACCATACTTCATGTGGTTCAGGAATGGAACCAGCAAGCTCGCTTTCACAAGCCAAGTGCCAGAAATGCAGTTAATGAGTAGGAACACGCCACTGACAGTATAGAGTTTATTCAAAATGTACCGGAACGTTCCAAGATTTTTTTTTTGAAAATTTTAAATGTCAAAAATTATCAGCACCAGTTTCCGGTTACTGGTCTTTACAAAATAAATTCTTTTTTTTTAACATCCAAGTTATCCTATAACACAGAAATATTGTAGGATAACTATAACAGTCAGGACGCAGAGAAGTCAGTTGTTCGTGGCGCTGAGCAGCAGCGAGTTGTCGTCCAACCGCTCCAGCCTGTAGGTGGAGTTGTCGGGCATGTGGCGCACCAGCTCGTCCGTGAGCCGAACCCGCGCTCCGTTAGGTCCCAACACCAGAACAGTCTCGTAATCCTGAAAACAAACATACTATTAATAGAACTTCAGTATACAATAGCTGGTCTGTCACCAACTTATACTTGACCAGGGTAGTGTGTCACAAACCCAATTTATTTCTTCTTTCCTCCATATTGTGGGACAGGGAGTTTAATTTCTTTCTCACTTTTTTCTCTAACATATTTCTTTTCATCGTTCAGTATTTCCTCTTCCATACTTTTCACAATATTCCAGATATACACTGTCCTCGTCTATCAGGCATCACCTCCCACTCTACCCTCACTTCCTATCTGTTTACATACCTTAGTGACATTTTATATTCTTTCTCGTTTTATTTTTACATTCTTTTTTCTCTCCTTAATTCACTATATATGGGAGAAAGTCTAGAGTTCCAGCATTGGGTAATTAAGAGAATTATTTACAATAATATTATGAATGGCTTATTATTTTCCTCGGGCTGGTTACCTTGTTGGGCGGCGCGTGCAGGAGTGTCTTCAGCTTGTGGAGCATCTCGTAAGCGCGGCAGGAGTGCAGGTAGAGCGCGCTGTACACGGTGCCGCCGGCCGGGCACACGTACACAGTCAGCCGTGGCTCGATGCGCCTGCGACGTCAACAACTTTACAACCACAAGGAAACCAACATACTACAAATCTAAATCCTGGTCCAACTGGTCGAGCTTAGATAGATAGAATATTGTCTGTCAGGCTAAGTGGAGTTCCTTGGGAGATGCCTATGTCCAGCAGTGGACTGCCGCAGGCTGTTGAAGATGATGATTGTCCGCCGGCAAGTGGCTCCATTGCTGTTGTTATGAAGGAGATAAAGCTCTTTGTTTCAAAATGGGAATGTTTACACTTAGATTATATAGAAAGGACTTCAATGACATAAAAGCGGCCAAAAAAATATCAGCTAACAGTTAGCCTCTAAGTGGTTTCGCTTAATAAATATTGTAATATTTTAATACTCACTTGGCATGCAGGGCGTTGAATAGACGTATTCCATCAGCCAAGCCGCAGATCTGGATAATGTCATCACGGGACAATCTGTTGACATTATCACATATTATCATTCTTACTGCGTGAACAATACATTTTTTCTGCATGATATTGGTTACAATGGTACAAGATATAAAAAACTAAGTCTCCTGTTAGTATGCTTGACAATATCTAGACAAATGTGTAAGGACAGAGCTTTTTTATTCCCAGTAGCCTGAAAGCTGGCCCTAATTTCACTAGTGAAAGATAAAGCGTCCCCACTTGGTCACAGAGACTTTGTGCGGACTTTGGACTTTAGATTGAAGCCAGTGTCTTATTACCATCATCATCTAAAGAGCTATTAATTAAATATAACTGTTTAGTTGTTCCAATGAAATTTTTTTGGTAAATAAAATGTCAGGTTAAACTTCAAAATAAATAAAAGCAGTCCAAAACCTTTTTTCTTATTTAAGCTGTTGAAGGTAAAAATAAGTTATCAAAAATAAAGACTGGTTGTGCCAGGTTCAGCTTAACGTGGAGTCTGATGATTTACCTAAGCAGATCAGCGCCGGAGAAGTTCGCGAAGGTGGCGGCATGCTGTGAGAAGCGGTGCCGGGACAGCCACGACTGTGTCTCCGACGACGTAGCCTCTTTGGACAGCCCACAGTTCTAGAAAACAAAACATTAGTTAAAGTAATCGTCACAGAACCACAGCTGAAAACAATTCATTGTGTACGGTTAACCATGTATCATAGTTCTTCCCGATTTGATTCCAGGGTTGTGGTTTAATGAACCCGAGAGAGACAGCAGATTCAAAGTGGTGAATATTTACTATTGGGAGTGGACCGGTATCAACAATGTAGAGCAACTACTCCATGTGACTCAGGATAGAAACAAATTCTCAAACCTGATGGCTAAGCTCCAGTAACGGAGATGCACTTCAAGAAAAAGAATATTTATTATAACAGAGCGTCGATCCTGTGGAGAGCTATTCCTCTCATCGGAATGTGAATCCATAACGGAGAGAGATAATAATTCATTCTAGTTTGAATCCTGGCCCCTCTTTCTTAGTGAAAATCCCACATATCTCTAAGTACCACCAAGGAGCAGGGTATCTTTCAAAGGTTCCCTCATTCTATAAACATACCTAAAAGAGACTGCTTATGATTAAGTTCGAATGGACCTAGTGTTTCAGATACCTTGTCCGGATCTTCAGCGGGCTGGGGCAGGTCGGGTAAGATGGCGCCGGGCGAGTGGCACGGCGGGCTGCTCACCTTCACATCGCCGCCTCTACGGAAACATATACAGATGTACTACATGATGATAATTTAAAAATATTGATATAAACCAATGACATGGACACGGAATATAATGTCCTTATATTTGGTTGTAACCATCTTTAATCCTGCAGACTTTGAAGTCACTTTCTCTCTGACTGACTATAGCCAAACATGTTTTTAAATTATACAACATGTTTGTGTCACATCAATTAAAGTGTAATATTAAAAAAAAAATCTCTTATTAATTATTAGATTAAATAATCAGTTAGCCACTTTTATACATTTTATTAACAAAATAATATAAAGCTACTAATGATTTTATAAAGCAATCCAGTGGTAGGACATAACCGCAGACCAGATTTTAGCATAGCGGAAGAACCATTATTAGTTCATACTAAACTGTGAGGATATCTATAACTGAGGTATGGTGATGAATAAATAGATATATTGTCTAGAGACATTTTTGTAATATTCATCATTAACAGATTAAAGAAAATAGTATGAGGAATCTTTTCAAGAAC